>BRDA01011344.1:26912-39334 GCA_036984385.1 Crenuchus spilurus | reverse complement strand
GTCGCTGTGTGCTCGTCTGTTTGTGTGTGTGGGGGGCTCGCTGTGTGTGTGTCAGCCCGAGTGCTAGCTTTAGCATATTAGCTTAGCTCTCTAGCTTGTTTTTTTTTGAAGTGGCTGCCGCCGACAGCATTCATTATAATTTTCAACAATAAAGCGACGACTGTAAACGTCTTTCTCATTCATCTTTTCAACGCATCCAGCCGGACACTACAATATTATGTTCTGCCAAAAAACATTTTAATATTTTAAATAGTAACATTTCATGTATTTAGTCTGATGTTTTTAGATTTTGTTTAAAACTGACAGTGTTAGAAAATGTAATATCATGATAATTATCAAGATTGATCAATATAGAAAAAATTATCGTGATAATATTTTTGGCCATATCGCCCAGCTCTATGACCATTACACTTCATTGTCTTCTTGATGATTGAGCAGTGAGAAGTTTGATGATGATGCATTTAATGAAACCTGATGGAGATGCCCATTGATACCAATTGATTTATTTATTCTGTAAGATATTTTAGCATCTTTGAAAGGCTCTGCGTAGCTGATTGACATCATAAGAAGGAGATGGTCATGTTACCAATAGTGGCAGATCTACTGCAAAGAATCTGGTCCTGGTTGTCTTTTGGAAGCAACTATTGTAATCTTCTTTAGAGTCAATATGCAACCTTCTGGTCAACATGGGTCAGAGGTGGCCATTTTGGATCTTGAAATGGAGGTGGAGTGTCAGTTTCTCGGCTGCCTTCCGGCGCTGGCGTGTTTGGCACCAGCTGCAGAGTGCATTAAGGAAAGCGAGGGTATCCAAGGTAACATTTTAAAACATGCTGTAATCATTA
This sequence comes from Crenuchus spilurus, assembly GCA_036984385.1. NCBI lineage: Eukaryota > Metazoa > Chordata > Actinopteri > Characiformes > Crenuchidae > Crenuchus > Crenuchus spilurus. The sequence goes on along the minus strand of BRDA01011344.1, from coordinate 38,492 downwards.
GACCATGCACCCCACTGTATTAAGTATTTACAAGCTGGTGCTGATGTAGGAAGGAAGCAGACCTAGTATGTAGCTTTCACCACTCCCATTTATGGCACGTATGATGGTTATAACTCAACTGTACTTGCTGCTTCATTACTGACAGTGGTTGAGATGATATTACTGTATACACTCACTCTCGAGCCATCACCTGACAAAGCCGCTTGCCTCTGACCGCCACAGTTTGAACCAGTTCGTGCTAACAGAACTGCTATGATTAGAGCAGCTGAATAATGCAGTGTGCTGAATTTTACATGTGTTATGTGCTTCATATCATCAGTGCTGTAAGAACACTTTGTCTTTATTAGGGAAAATGTCCTTTAATATACGTTAATGGAAAGTGATTTAATTCCATGTCGTTTTGAACTATTTCTATTGTAATGTTGGGGTTTGATTCATTAGAATTCTAATTACACACCATTGCACATGCACTTAAAACATATTTTGTGTGTATACACGGTCATCAGAATACTATGACCACCTTAAACATGCATCTGCTTTGCAGTCTCAGCTATAACAGTGCTCAGTGGTGGACCCTGACACTTTCCTTATTGCTCCTGTGTTCATTCATATTGGTTAACTGGTCCACTGTGGCACGTTGATTGCTCTCTACCACTTGCTGGAGTCATCGTTCTCCTCTGTCATCAATGGCATGTGGGGCACCACTGTTATGCCGTTGGGAGGGACTCAGTATATGAGAAGTCCATCTTTTACACCTTCACTACAGCAGCTCTAGAACATCCCACAAAGTTAGCGGTTTCTGAGATGCTGCCGCCCTTCACCTGGTATCTTTTTAGACATCAGTCAAGTCACATCCTTTGCCCATCACAATTTTACACTCTGCTACAACTGACCGGTGTTGTCACTTATTTATACATGCAGCAAACCCTGTCACATGCCATCTGTGATGTTCCTGGTCGAGTTCCTGTCGAACCAGAAGTGGTGATAATATTCGGATAACACTGTGTATTTCTGTCTTTGTATGTAATAGGTGTGTGCTACCTGCCACAGTTTATGAGCTGTGGATTACAAGCTTTGGATTGTGAATATGATACACACTATATGTCCAAATGTTTGTGGACACACCTTATAATGAATGCATTCAGCTACTTTACGTTGTAGCCACTGCTGACACAGATGTGCACACACACAGCTTCTCTAGTCCCTGTAGAGAAGCACTGGGACTAGCTCTGGAGCAGATAAACATGAACCTATTGGTACCATGTCTAATGCCAGGCTAGAGCGCAATAAAGTCCCCCAGCATTGAGCTGTAGAGCAGTGGAACTGTGTTCTCTGGAATGATGGTGCTCTTTCCAGTACTTCTGGGATGGGTTGGGGATGAGGTGGGGTGGTGATCATCCAACATCTCGACCTCACTAACACTCTCTTCACTGAATGCAATCAAATACTCACAGCAAAATCTAGTACAAAGCCTTCCCTGGACAGCATGGACCATTTCTCCAACAAAAGCAGGACCAAATGTCTTTAATACTTTTGATTTAGGAAGAAACAGTGAGTGAAGTGTCCCAAAAGTGTCCAGTTATGGAATGATATGACTCCCCTATGTCTGTGACGGTGATGGCATATCCACAATATCACAGGACATTACCACCATCACCACAAGCAGAGTGATGTTCACTGTGGGCCCCTAAGCACTAACATACATGAGTAATCTCAGGTAATGAGAGTAGGTTTTGAGTCAAGATCCCAGCACAGCTCATTTATAAATAAATGCTCAACATACAGGAAAATCCCAGGCCGAAATGAATGGATATTTTGTATTATAGTGGTGATGCTCATGTGATGATGTGCAAGTCATATGACCAGAATTCATGCACATTTTCCTAGAAACTGTAAAAGTTCCTTCACTCGTAACATTACCCTGACTATTTTACTGTTAATTATACATAATAAATCATGCATGTCGATTAGCTGGTCTTGACCTTGGCCTGTTTGACCTCACCTGTGGCTCTGGCTCCACACACATTCTTTTAGTCTCCACTCTCCTCTTCTCACACACTCCCACTGGTCTGAACCACCCACCACCCCCCTTCCGCCCCATCCTACTGGCATCAGAGTTCACATTAGCAGTGTTTTGCACACATGGGAGATTGTGAGGAATAAATATGAGAAATATATAAATATATCTACTCTGCTAATGAAGGAGAGCGATTCCCCACAGGAAAATCAGGAAAACGCTCTTATTAGAATAGCATTTTTTTTATCTCTTTCTAATGATGTTTTTTTTTTCCTTTCTCCATTTGTTTCTCTCTCTGAGCAGGGCTTCTGAGTTGCTTGCTGGAGATCATAGTGTGAGGTCTTGATATCCTCTACAGAGTCTTTTTTATTCCTTTTTTTTCCTGGATGATTGGAAAGAGAGAGAGAGAGAGTCAGGGAGAGAGAGGGGGAAGGAGGGAGAGCTTCCGCTTAGGGAGATATCTACAGTGCAGCACTTCACATCTGGACGGCCCATCCCTATAGCCCCACCTGTGTATGCGTGTACTGTATTGTCTACACAAATTTGCCTTCTGTTGATATGGCTTAAGGAAGAAGTGTGGCAAACGATGCTTATTTGTGTGGATTATTTACACATTACCCAGAATGGTACTCTATATAAATGGCTACACTATAAATACTTCCATTAGTAGTATCGGTCTGCCCATAGACATGACTGAATCTTAAGTGCTGTGAGTGTGTGTGTGTGTGTGTCTCACTTGGCCTGGAGTACAGTGTTAGTAGTGTGTAGGAGGCCCGGGTCTGCTAGTGCCGCCGGCTGCATTGTTTTTAGTCAGGGAGCTGGGCTCAACTGTATGTGGTGCTGTTGTGCTGTAGCCTGCAGGTGAACAGAGCTGTGTGTGTGTGTGTGTGTGTGTGTGTGTGTGTGTGTGTGTGTGTTTGTGAGAGAGAGAGAGAAAGAGAGAGAGAGAGAGAGAGAGAGACAGAAAAAGAGATGCAGGGCATTTGTCTAGCGTAACCCCCTACCTCCTCCACACTCCCACTCTCTCTCTCTCTCTCTCTCTCTCTCTCTCTCTCTCTGCCTGACTACACTCCAATATCCCTCCTCTAATGAAGCGGTAAATAGGGGATGAGTGGCGCTCTGATTGGGGGTAATTTAGCGTTTTTCTCTTCCACTAGGAAGATGTGTCTTCAGGAATGTAACGTCCAGCTTGTTAGAGCAGATTTAGGCTAAAGTGACATTTGGGGGAGATTGGAAGACTTGGCTTAGTTTGTACTCCATCGTCTGGGTACAAGATCATTTGAATATGTTGCTGTAACAAATGGAAATTAGTCTTTTCATTTCTGAGGCAAGGAGAATATGCTTCAAACACAAGTTAGTAGGCGTAGAGCAATACCTCATGACACATCAAAATGCAAAAATATGACCAAGCCAATGGTGGAGATGGGCAACTGCATTTAGTTAGTTATGCAGTGTAATGCAGTTGCACTGTTTGCACTGTTGCGCTTAATGCAGGGTCATATGACACTCACCAGTTTACACCAGTACATTTAACGTCATACATTCAATGTCATATGTCTCACTCTATGCCTCACCTTAACCTACTCCAATACACTGTACACCAGGACTACCATCTGCCACACCTGTAGTATTGCTATAACAACTACAGCTGTAGTTAACGTGTGATGTGGATCCGGTCATCCTTTTTTCATTCGTTCTAGATCAGCGATTCTCATCTGGTGAGTCACGGACACATTCTGGGTGGATCACAGGCAGTTAAATTTTAAAACAATTAAAAATGAAAAATAATTCATGCTTATCTGATTTTGTACTCGTCTTTTATCTTGAAAAAAGACAGAGAGGCACGCGTCAGACGCCTGCAGCATTGTCATTGCCATGGTAACCACTATTTGTTTGCCCGTTACCCTTCTCACTAAATTTGTGATGTTCGGAGGCAAGATGGCAAAACCCAAATATAATCTGGAGCATTTGAAATGTAGATTTTTGTTTAGACCGACCACACGCTCATTGATTGGCTCTGCCATTTCTTGCTAACGCGTGATTGGCCGTCCCCGTTGTCACTCCATCAAACAGTAAACATGTGTTTTGCAAGTTAGCCAGCAGTTCATGTTCACCTGCCCTTGTAAGTTGTTAAGATGTTGGACGTTTGTTCTGTCTGTGTCACGTCAGCTAGACGTATTTTAATATCAGAGGTTTCATATTAAAACCATTAACATTAACATCTGAATCTGTGTCTGTGTGCGTGCTGCTACCAGTCTGTGATAAGCCACCATTTATATGCCTTTAAGTTGAACTATTGTCAAAGTAATTCAGAATTTCTGCTTATTTTTACTCAGAAATGAAGTAAATGTTTATGTAAGTGAGGTCTGTTGACCATACAGTCCAGATATAAGTGTACAATTGGTGGTAGTGAGTGAAGTTGACTGAAAAGTGAAACACAGAATTGGGTGATAATTTTATGCTACATGCTTTTAACACTTTATAAATATTACATTTTATATATATATATATATATATATATATATATATATATATATATATATATATATATATATATATATATATATATATAAATAATGTATTAATATTTTATTAATGATGAATATAAATTTTATTTTATTATTAATAACACTTAATAGTTATTATTAGTATAGTAGTATATTATTACGGTAATAGTAACGAGTAAAATATAAATCATAATTTGTAAATAATGTATTGTAATTATTATTATTATTAGTTAGTTTAATAATAGTAATGTAATTTATAATATTAATTTAATTTATGTTCCAGCACCCCTGCCCCACCAGACCGATAATGCCCCCCCAAAAAATCTCAAGGCTAGTTTAAAAAAATAAATTTGCTTGGTTTTCTATTCATTAAAAGTGGGCCGTGACTTAATGACCATAAGAAAATGTGGGTCCTGGGCTGAGACCAGTTGAGAACCCCTGTTCTAGATATTATGAGAATGTTGAATCATAAACCCATTATTATGAGTTGAATTGAAAACATGTCTTCCCTTTATTCATCACCTAAAACGTTTACTATTGAATTGACAGACTGGCTGTTGTAAGTTTCTAAGCCATTAAATGTCACATATGTAGTTATTCCTTTTATCACAATATTTATCACAAAATTCATTGCACGCTAAGCATCCTCAACAACCTTAGAAGTTGTAAATGAAGCACGGGATTCAAATAAATCATTTAGCTATGTAATGAGTAAAATGAAATTAAATGAGTAATCCTGACTTGGATCATTAATCAGGTTGCATCAGGGCTGCGCACCTTTACACTACTTGTTTATGTCGGAGTGGAAGAGTCCAATGGCTGACACCCCAGCTGTCTAATGTATATGGGTTTACCCACAACAACTGTCTGTCACAAAGGTTGAATAAGGTTATTCAGGTTATAAGTGATCACACTCTTTATGTACAATGTGTGTAACTGGGTGATCAGGGCTTAATCAGTGAATATCTGTGCTGTAGCTTAGTATCAGTAGCTGTGAGTGAATGCCTGTTTGTGTGTGTGGAGCCTACAGTCCAACATGTTAGACACTAAAGGGAGCATACCACAAAACCAGGAGGAGGCAGGCCCAACCCAGCACAGCAGAGAACAAGAGAGCGAGATCTAACCAGAAAAGCCAGCATGGTGCCTTTCCCGAAAAATAGCGGCGTTGGAGCAGCCAAGCCAGGCCAGCAGAGGAGTTAGAGAAATATGGACTGTGATGCTTTCTGGGAGTATTGTGTGAACATCACTGACTAGCACACACAGACACACACACTACATTTACAGCAGCATGCAGCCACAAAAGCCAAATGACCTGTGAATCCAGAACACAATGCTACCATCAGTAACAAAAGGGAACCAGAATCTTTTTCAGCCAAGCACAGAAAGTACAAATAGTTTATCTTGGTGAAGGTGCCGACATATATTCCAGTAAATAAAAAAAAAGACAAATAACTTTGAAGATGAGTAAATGTGAGTAAAGAGTAACATCTGCTCACCTGCCTGATATCCATCAGCCTCTACTAAGCACTTTGCCTTTGTGCAATATCCTGCCCCTTTTTGTGTGAAAAGCCCCTCTGATTTGACTGGCAGTAAATATAATTTAGCATCTTTGCTCATTTAATAGCATATATTCAGAATATACTGATTTGTTGCTATTAGAAGACCAAATCCTACAGCCATTAAATTATGTCATAATTGATTGCTGTCAAGCTGTCCTGACATTATTTCATTATTGTCTTTTATTTAATTTTTAAATTATTTCTTCTCTTTTACATGTATTGTTTAATCTATTGCTTAATCGTTTAAAAATAATTTATACATATTTTTTCTTACCATTTATTTATTTATTTATTTATATACTCTGTTTTCTCCCCAGTATGTTTTGTAGCCAATTGACCCGCCCATTCGTTGACTCTCCCGATCACTTGTAATGTCCGTGACTCTAGGAGGGTGCAGACTAACACAGGCCTTAACATGCATGTTAAGTCAAGCTCCACCTCTTTTTGAACTGCTGCCGAAATATCGTCGCTGGGCATTCAACGTGCTCTGAGGAAAGCGTAGGATCCCCAGCTCTAATGGATCACCTGGCAGGTGCTTGAGCCAGCCGACATTACTTAGAAATGCTGGGGGAAAAGTGCTATCTTTTACTCTCTCAGGCCTTGGCTGCCAATGGCAAGCAGCATGATCTGTGATTCGAACTTGCCTTAGTTCACTAAACTACCCTGGGGCATTTTCTTCTTTTTAAATTGTAAATTTATTTACCTGTATTTTTTATCTGTTCTATTTGCATTTTTATTCTTTTAAATATTACTTTTAATCTGTGGAGCACTTTGAATGGTACTATGTAAATACTTTTGCCTTTGTTTTTCTCCTAATTTTGCTGTTGTTAGTCTCAGCAATGTGACATTACTGTTCACATGTTAGCTATATTGCTAATATTAAGATGCCTACCAGGGGTTTAGCATGCTGCTATTTATTTTTCCAACTTGGGCCAGATACTTTTAGAGCAGTTGTTTACACTTAGAAAGAGGTGTGGCCTTTCTGATGACAAATAAGTTTTTGATACCTACTTGCATCTGTGGAAAGAGACAACAATGTCCAGTGTAAGCTAATAAGCTAAATCACAAATATGAGGTGCCTAAAGGAGTTTAACAAGCTAACTAGCACCATTCAGCTAGATGTTAGCCTGTAATTCCACCCTCAGCCCTTTCATACACACACGGTGCTTTTTTATTATTATTGGACAAAATATGATGCAGCAACTTTTAGGCGGCTTAGTGCTACTCGTTGTTCCAACATTTTTATGAATGTTTTTCCTCAAAAAAGGGTGAAATCGTTCTGATGACAGAGTGATGGATGCTCTCATCCATAGAAAGAGGTTTGCCATATGACCACTGCCAACCATATATTACTTAGGTTGTGGACCATTCTCAGCACAATAAGACAATAGCATGGTAGGAGCATATTGGTGTTTGTGGCTGGTTTGAGTGTATCAGACCCAACAGTGTCTAAAGCAACAAACATAGCAAATGAACCAAAAGAAGAGCAAGAGAGAAGTCTTAGTTTAATCGAGGGAACCAAGCAGGGATGTAATAACACAAGGTTTCATATGGTTTCATATTCTGTCGTATCGTGGCCAGCGAGCTAGCTCATTATTATATTAGCTTGGGGCTAATATATTCACTTGTTGCTAGCGTGTTAGCTTTGGGAGCTGTTTCCTTTTTTTTAAAGCTTTTTCGTCTTTGTGCGCTGCTAGGAAACCAGGCTGAGTGGATCAGGCTAAACTCCACTGTACCTTTTATGAAACCTGTTATATACTTTATATAAAGCTGAATGCTTTAATGCGCTGAAAATAGAAACATGAATATATTAATATGAGACTGTATTGAAAAACCTACTGCATTGATCAGAATGCGGCAAATAATGGAGTTTTGTGTTCTGTACTTCTTATAGTCGGAGTCGGGGGCTGGACACGGGTGTCCTGCTCAGAGGAGGCCCCCTGTTTTTTCTGGGCAGAAGCAGTCTGGCGTCCGGTGCTTGCTCAGGCCAGCAGGCCTTTCAGAGCAAACACACAGAAACCTGTTAGGCTTGGCTCTGCGGTGGAATATGAAGCTGGAGGAGGTGTTTGAGCCGAGTTCACACTGACCGCCCCGCTGAGTGCAGACTGGGAGACAGCACTGCACAGAGGAGCCCAGAACACACTCTGCCCTGCTCTGTGTGTGTATGTGAAAGAGAGCGAGAGCGAGAGAGGCCTGGTGTCTGTGTGTAATTAAAGCTCTGATAATGTGGAAGGAATGCTATATGGCTGGCAGAGACACTGCAGTTCCTGCCTTTACCTCCCCCTCTCCACCTCCAAATCAGAGCAGGAAGTGGTTTTAGTGTCTACACTGCTGTCCAGCACCAGCAGGAGCCTATCTGACCACAACTTCCTTTACCCTTTACCCAAAGCGGAGTAACAGAGTCTATCCTCACTTTCCTCTATTCTACCATTCATCTAGTCTGCTCAAAAAGTCTCTCTCGCTCTCTTTCTCTCTCTCTCCCTCTCTCTCTCTCTCTCTCTCTCTCTCTGTCTCTCTCTCACTCGATCACTCTCATTCTTTCTCTTTTTGCCTTTGTCTTTCACTATCTGTACAACTCTTTCACTGTCTCTCTCTTCTTGCTCTCTCCCTCTCTCCCTCTCTCTCTCTCTCTCGCTCTTGCTTTTTCATGGTCTTCCTGTTTTTCTCACTCTCACTCATTCTGTCTCTGTCTCTCAGTCTGTCTCTCTCTCTATCTCTCTCTCTCTCGCTCTTGCTCTTTCATGGTCTTCCTGTTTTTCTCTCACACTCATTCTGTCTCTGTCTCTCTCAGTCTGTCTCTCTATCTCTCTCTCTCTCTCTGTCTCTCTCTCTCTCGCTCTTTCATGGTCTTCCTGTTTTTCTCACACTCATTCTGTCTCTCTCTGTCTGTCTCTCTCTCTCTCTCTCTCTCTCTCATTCTTTCTCTTTTCGCCTTTGTCTTTCTCTTTCTGGATCTCTCCAACTCTTTCACTGTCTTTCTTTCTCTTCTTGTGCTCCCTCTTTGTCATTTCTCAATGTGCATCTCTCTCTCTCTCTCTCTCTCTCTCTCGCTCTCTCTTTCTCTCTGTCTCTGTAGAATATTTGCTATTATTGGTTATTGATAAAAGAATACTGCTGCACAACTGAGAGCTTCCAGAATTTCAATGTAGGACATCCTTTCTTGGAGGTTCAATAAAAGAGGCATCAGGAGTCAATCTCTCTCTCTCTCTCTCTCTCTCTCTCTCATACAAGCCCCTCTTTAACTCTAATCTTCCCTTCTAGTAGCGAGTTTGATCTCTTAATGAGTATCTTCACCCCCTGTGAAGCTCATTAGTGATAGTCATCTCCTCTGCTCTTGCCCGTAATCCTCAAAGTGGACGTCGTCCTTCGAGTTGTGTGCTGAAGTGATTTTTTGCTGCTGCTGGTTATGCTGGCTGAGAAATATGCTCAGCGCAAAGCATACTGTGTGTTATTTAACCCAAGAAACTGTAAACTTATTGTTCAGTTTCAAAGCTTAATGACTTGTTATTTAATGGCTTTTTCATAACTAATGTGAAATGAATGTTTGAGATATAATGTAGTTGTGAGGACTTGAAAGATGTTCTCATATACAGTCTATGCAGTTTAAGAGGTTAATGCAAATGAATGAAATGAGATACAATATGTTTTTCTTATTAACTGTATATGTTTGTGTTTGTGTGTTTTTGTGAGTTGCAGTGCCGATGGGCTGTGGGGGCTTTTCTGGGTGGGGGGAGAGGAGGGGAGGGGAGGGGTTGTGAGCTGTAGCGCTCATTGTGTCCTGAGCTCTGGCGTATCCTGTTTGTGTGCCAGTGGGGCTTCCTTCCCCCCGCTATGCCCAGGAAAGCCTTCATCATCACATTCCTCCTCTGCTCTCATCTCCCTGCCGCTCTTACCTGTTTTTTTGCACCTCCGAAATTAGTACAGAGGGGGAAACAAAGAAAACACACACCCACGTGCAGCCCCTCTCACACACAGGCACTCAATAAAGCCTTTGATGTACATCCAGCAATCAGATACAACACATGATAGATACATTATAAGGCATCATTAACACAGTGCTCTCCTGAAAACAATGCTGTTGAACAATGCTGTGCACATGGAAATCTGTGGCACAGGTACAAACCCATTCTAATGAAATATGTGGTTCAGCTACAAATAGGGTTGGGTATTGTTTGAAGTTTGCCAGTTGTGATACAGTAGACAATTCCTTGAAACTGTTCTGGTTTCTAAACAATTAGGACTTTATCCAAAAACTGCAGAGGAAGATAAATTGTATCTGTACCAGAATGAGAACATCATCATTGAAACTATGGCTGTAAGAAAGTGCATGTAATATCACACCTGTATTGATTCTGAAAAACACACAATCCATTTTTAAATAGAAGTTTTCATACAAAGGCTGGTGGCAGACAGTAGTTTACATTGTGTTCTGTTTAAACCACTGACTATAAGAAAGCAGGGTTCCAGCTTCAGCCATTAATGTTCCACGTAAACAAGTAGCATGACGCCCCACTGCTAACATCCACATTAGCAAACCTAATTAACTAGTGATGTTACCCCCATTATTTTATTAGATAAAAAAGTCACAGGATATTACCTTGCTTGCAATATACCAATATATCATAAATGTGCTTTGCTACTTCTACAAAAACAAGACTCCATCACGCAGTATGATGCTAAATGCATGCAGACCAAATGTGGAAACTTAGCAGTAAATAAAGAGTTAAACTGCACAACATATTTTGCTGCTAATTAGAAACTATGATCTCACATTTCTTTAAGAAATTATCAAGATGCAAACAAATGTCATTCCAGTAAGTTGAAATATATTTATATAGTACCAGACACACCTGTTTTTTGTATCTACATTGTAAATTAATACTGAAGTCATCCAAACTATGAAGTGTTAAAAAAACCAAAATATGTTTTAGATTTTAGATTCTTCAACGTAGACACACAACTGATGTCTCAAACACATTAAGAGGCAAGAAATGCAAGTCATGAACTCTTGACGAGGCACAGCTGTTAACTGAAAGCCATTCCATTATTAAAATATAAACATATTCTGGTTTGTTTACTTGTTTGTTTACTAAATAATTACATATGTGTTTACTCATAGTTTGCATGACTTTAATAATAATCTACAATGCAGAACGTTTAAATCATTAAAAACCACTGAATGTCCAGAATGTGTCTCCAAACTTTTGACTGATATATATGTTGTTTTACATGACTTTACTAAATTCTGTTGTGATTAACTGTCGCATTGTCAAATTTACAAAAAATTCACAGATTTCATTTAGGAACATGAATGTAGTCAACCTTTAAAATGCACAATTGTACTTTAAGGACCATGTTGTATGTTTAAGAGTACATTTACATTGTCCTCTGGGTGATAACTTGTACTTGTGCATTTTTTTACAGTTTACACTGTAATTTAATTTCATTAAAGGTAGCACTGTCATCATACCTTTCATTAAAAAATAGTTGTGATTAT
>BRDA01011344.1:15722-26101 GCA_036984385.1 Crenuchus spilurus | reverse complement strand
TCTCTCTCTCTCTCTGTTTCTCTCTTTCTCTTTCTCTTTTTCCTCTCTCTGTCTCTGTCTGTCTAGCTGTGGACTCTGGTAAGCTGCAGTGAGTCCTGCTCTGTTTGACATCATACTTGGATTTCCCCTCTCTGAGCTTCTTGCTTTAACATGCATTACAACACACACACCTCCACAGGCTCCAGTGGAAGGAAAATAGAGTATTTTGGGGGACAGGTTGTAAAAAGCGGACCCGAGCCTCATCTGCTGGTTCCTGTTTCAGCAGCTGCTTTGCAAAGATTTTGAAACAGAACTGCAGGAAAATACAAGAAACTGTATTGAAATGTCCTTTTTAAGATGTATGTAATAAATGTGTTGTATGTATATAGAATTGGAGTTAATTTAAACTAATTTAGTTATTGTCTGTGAGCCGTGCTGTTTTTGTTGTACATATAGTTATTTGGGCTGTTAAATATTGATCACAATTAATCACAATATTGATGAGTTAATTGAGATTAAATATATAATCAGATTTGATATTGAATAAACAAGTGGACACAATACATAATACGTCTTTACATCAATTAATCACAGGAGAATTGTTTTAGACACAAATTAGTAGGTGTTTTAGATTAGCTTTAGAGATGCAGATGCCATTTCTGCCATTTAATCTGCACTGCACCTTTAAGAGTGTGATGTCTGTTTTTGCAGAATTCATGCTGCATGTGGTGAAGATGCTCTAACGGCTGAGTATTTATAGATTTTTACTCTGTTAATGAACATGGTTGTAAGTCCCACATCACTGAAGTTTTATTGTTCCTCTGTTTAAGCAGAACAACATTAAGCTCTTAATGTCTGAAATTCTCTCAGTAACCAAGAAGAATAAACATACAGTGGAACCTTGGTTATCGTTTGTCCTGGTTATCATACAATTCAGTTATTGTCGACTTTTTGGGGGGAAATTTTGTCACACTTCTCGTTCATCCACCTGGTTTTTGTCGGCATGGCCACATGACGTCACTAATTTTGTGAAAACAAAGCATCCATCTGCATGTTTGTGACTCACCCACATGTTCATCATTCCTTCTGCAAAAACCAAAAGACTTGTGAGGCACCCAAAAAATAATGCTCAAAACAAACTAAAGCACATCACAATAAAGCTACAGTGTTCAGCACTACCACCTAAAAACGGGTGCGAAAGCAAAAAGGCTGCCGGCTGGACCACACTGGCATGCTCTAAAACAGCGTAAACCCATAAGAGTGATGTTAAATGTTAATTTTTCAATTTTATTAGTCTTTTATATTTATTTCTCATTGCGTACTGTAAAACTATAGTTATTCTCTTTTAAATGAACTTTTTATTAAGTGTCTGGAATGGATTGATTAGATGAATATTATTTCTTATGCGAAATACTGTTTCAGTTATTTTGAATCATCAGGCACTTCAGAACGGATTAATGATTAAAACCGAGGTTCCACTGTACATTAACAGCAAGGAAAAAAAACGTCTGTAAACATTTTTTTCTTTAATGTTTACTTTGTTTACTTAATGTTCCCTAATCTTCACATATTGTAATTTTACTTTTATTGGGATTTGGGTTTTATGGCTTTGAGATGAGCTATATACTGTTTAATATAAGGCAGTTCAGGGGTTGTATTGTTTTACAAATAGTTGGACTTGAGAAATCAAGACAATTTTTGACACAGAAAAATAAAGGCATTGAAAATCACATTGAAACTGAAAATGTATGTTTTGTACACCTACCACTTCATGTACTTCTTAATACCTGAGCACCGAGTGTGTCCTGATGTGTGATGGAATGTGTGTTTACTGCTACTCTGGATATGCTGCTGGTTTTGCCCGTTACTACCGTTGCTTTAGCCACCGGCTGATTCTGTGCTCTTTGTGACGTTTATCCTGTCGTGTGTCATTTTTTGGGGGGTTTTCTTTGGCGTTCCTCCCCTCGGCATGCCGGATGCCTCGCGGTGTCCGTAAAGCCCAGCGTCACTCCGATGCTAATTATTTTCCCTCTCTCACGATGGAGGCAGCGCCGCACTGTAAAAAAAAATAAATAAATAAAAGAAGAAGAAGAAGGAGAGGGGGGGAAAAACATATCAACCTAACGAGGGGTAATTAGCAGGTCCCTGCAAGGCGGGGCTGTGCTCAGCTACACGACTGCTCTGTGGATTCTACTAATTCACTTCTCCTCATCTAATTACCCCACACAAACATGGCTGTTTGTCTTCCCTCAGAGAGAGAGCGAGAGAGAGAGTGAGGTGGGGTGGGTAGCAGTGGTATTAAAGTGACTGCCCCCCCAACACACACACACTGAGCCTGACCCGAGGCTTATTTCAATGTAAAACTAACAGGACATTTACATAATACAGAGTATTGTCCCTCTACATTGAACAATTAATACATACTGTATTTAACAATCGCCTAACGATACTCATAAGACCACATCCACTGCGTAGTCAATTAGGGATGTAGGGGAATATTGAAGTGTTTGAGTATCACAATATTATGTTGTGTGATGTTGTATTGATTCTGAAAAACACAGTATCAGTTTTAATTACTAGTTTCCATGCAAGGAGTAATGGCAGCCAGTGATTTGTTTTATGTTGTGTTTAAACCATAATTTTTTTCAGTACTCTTTCATATGTAGGTCTTATGTATTTTTTATATGTTTGATATCTTCTTAGGTTTGTTAAGACCCTTACAAAGTTCTGTTTTTTATAGTTTTATATGTTTAGTTTTATATGTTTTTGACAGTTTTCCTAAAATTATTTTTAAAATCAGAAGAAAACTCTTTCTTGCAGTATTGCTATATATTGCAATACATTGAATCATAACCCATGTATCATATGCATCATATCACCCAGTTCTTGCCAGTACACAGTCCTACAATCAGTTATAATAATAATAATAATAATAATAATAATAATAATAATAATAATAATAATAATCAGAAGCACATATACTTGTAAGGAGCATTAAAATGCTCTGAAGCTCTCCATTGCTATTACACTGCATCCACTAATGTTGTGGTCTATTGATGTACTACATTATGAACATGTCTAGAAAGACAACAGCTGTATTTGTCTGGTTTAAGAGCTCATAGTTCTGTATGTTAAAAGCACTTTGAAAGGCCTGGGGCTGAGTTGGCTGTGGATGAGGTATACTAGTTAATGATACGCTTTATTCATGTGTAGTATAATCATTTTAGTCATTGCCAGGGTTGAGCATTATGAGAATTCTCCTGCAGCAGTACGATCATGTTTACACACTGCTATACACAGCACTGAGGTGCAGCACTGTGTAGTGATCAACAAAACTGCAGATTTGATGTGTTTCCTTGTCATTAAAAAGTAATTAAATAAACATGCAGAAGTGATTCTTAAATATGGGAAGAAATTGTTTTAAATGGCTTACATTTAAGCATTAGAAGTGTAGAATTGTTTCTGTTGTCTGTTGTACCATTTAAGTAGAATTACATGAGTAATTACATGGCTATGTAATCAATTACATTTTAGGGGTGTACGAAAAGTATCTCAATATTGTTTGTGTGACACTATACATTTTCAGAAATGCAATATCAACTTAAGTAATAGTTTTCATGAGTTTATTTTAAATATACTGTACCAGTCAAAAGTTTGGATACACCTTCTCATTGAAAAAATAATTCTGAAGTCATCCAGACTATGAAGGAACACATAAGGAATCATGTAGTAAACTTAAAAGTTTACAAACCAAAAACCTTTTTAGATTTTAGATTCTTCAAAGTAGACACACAACTGATGTCTCAAACACATTAAGAGGCAATAAATGCAAGTAAAGAACTCTTAACAAGGCACAGCTGTTAACTGAAAGCCATTTCCAGGTGACTACCCCATATACCCCATAAATATAAAACATATTCTGGTTTAACACTGTTTGTTTACTAAATAATTCCATATGTATTTCTTCAGAGTTTGGATGTCTTTAGTATTAATCTACAGTGCAGACCATTTTAAATAATGAAAAACCACTCAGTGCCCAGAAGGTGTCCAAACTTTTGATGGGTACTGTATCTTCATTCATTCAAATTCTCCAGTATAAACAAGTAGCATATGGCCACACCGCTTATGTTAACCTTAGCATACCTAGCTGTTTTCCTAAAATTCTGTTTTAAATAATCACAACATATCAGCTTGTTTACAATATCGTAATATTATTACAATATTCAGTCATTTCCCCAGTATCACATGTCATATCACCAGATTGTTGATTAGCCTCCTACCCCCTCACTGGGTGCAGGGTAGGGCATTACACTATTCAACTAAGCCCAGGACAAGGCGCCAGTCCATCGCTGAGTGTACTGATAAATTTGAGTCTGGGTCAGACTTTTATTAATTTGTGACAAAAACATGGCCTTCGTATTTTGAAAGGAAAATATGTTCTGTCATTTATCACTATATTGAACACATACTAAGAATGTTGCATCAAAACATAATAATTTAAGTTATTTTTAAGTAAAACATTTTTTTCCCTTACCTTGGATGTAGTCGATTAACCAAGACATGTTTGGACATCTACAGTTTTAGTGGTGATTAATTAATTAATAGTAATTACTGAGTGCAGTAAATAGTATACAAGATGATTTTGCTATTGCTAGCAATAATGAATTTTGAATGTTTATGAATTGATTATGAATGAATGAATGATTATGAATTTTTAACTAAAAGTGAGAAAAGTCTAAATGTGTAACAGTATATTTTGAGATTGTTGAGATTGTGTTAATTTAAAATGTACAGTATATGGCTCGTTTCCATCATTAGCAGATTGCTAATTGCTAATAGGATTTTTGCTATTTGCAGAAATCCAATGCAGGTAAATGTGCATATTTGTGTGTGTTGGCAAGAGTAAGTGGGTGTGTATAAGTGTGTGGAAGTGTGTTTGGGTTCCTGGCACTGGGACGGGCTGTGACTCAGAGATAATGGCCCACTGAAGAGAGAGGGCCAGGGGCTCCATCTGGCTGAGGGAAGCGTGAGGTGGGCTGTGGGGGGGAGACCCCATGGGACCCCCAAACTCTCATTAACACACTGCTCCCACTCTGAACAGGGGGCAACACACACACACCACCATAAATTACTGATTAAAACACCCACACACACATTAAGATGTGAAGGTATGGTGGTATGTGTTTGTGATGGTTGTCTTGTCTGTGGTACCATGTGTGATGGCTCTTTGTGTATGTTCATGTCAAGGTTATTTGGCTTACATGCTGATGCTGGTGACTTCCACACTGCAGCACTGATAAATGATGGGCTCAATCAAGGGCACGACAGCAGAGCACACTGAAACCCAGCCACTAAGGATTGTGTGTCCGGCCTGTTTCACACCTACACCCTTACACAGTGGTCAGTCTAAAGCCTCGCACATGGACTGTCCTCTACTGCCCCTTTCCCACAAGGACAGAAAGAAGAGTCAAGGAGAGCCTCTCTTATACTGACAGAGTCATTCTCACCATAAACATTAAATGACAATTGTTCTATAAACATTAACCTTTAGGAGCCACCGTTATCAGCAATAGTAAATACATGGTGTCATTTTGTAATAATTATTCCTTACTCATTGAATCAAATGGGAAAATGTGCACTCTACATTCTAAACTTCTATATGTTTGTGTTAGCAGTTTGTTAGGGAAGATATTATAATCACAATTTCTGAAATAATATCTTGTTATGCAAATTGAAAACCACCATTTGCATTTTTGCCATCTTTTTGTAATGTCTTAACATTGGATAAAATATTAGAAGTGTGTAAAAAAAAATAAAAGTGTATATTTAGTAGTTGGTACTACCTATGTACTTATGAATTAATAAGGAAGCAATTTTTTTATATGAGGCAAGATTGGAACAGGTCCATTATTGCTCAAACGATATTTTATTTTTATTTACATTTTGCTGTTTTATACGATAAGTAACATGAGCAGGTAACTGCACTGAAAAAGAAGCCTAATTATGCATAACCTTTAGGGTGGTCCAAAAATTTTTGACTTCCAAAAAATTTTACTCCCAGCCTCTTATTTTAATCTACCGCTGGAGTTAACAATCAGGTTAAAAAATGTTCAAAATGTCTTAATATTTATTGTATTTAGGCTCAATGCAAGCAAAGTTTCTCATGTAAGAGATTATAGTAACTGACCTTCCATATTTATAAAAGTTGCATTTACAATAAATTTGATTTAATTTCATTAAGCATTAACCCCAAATATCAACTTATCTTGATAAAAAAAGATGACACTTTTACTTTTCCACAGTGGTGGCATCAAATGAAAGGGTGGGAGGAAAGAAAAAAAAGTACATGCATACCCTGGACCACCCTAATAACCTTGTCTTAAACCCTGTCTTAAATAGCCATGTGACATCTTTCACTAAAGGTTTATTTGGATAGGGTGTTTGATGCATTGCAGATGCATTCCTTGCATTTAAATAATACTCAACTCATTGTCCTTTATTGTCAGTAACCCTAAGCTGACCCTAAAAACAGTATTATATTTTAATTAATTGTTTACATGCAAAGGTTGGTGGCAGAAAGTGGTTCAATTTTGTGTCAAATTTAAACCCTCAACCACTAGACAGCAGTATTGTAATCTATCTTGAACCATTAGACTATATATATATATATATATATATATATATATATATATATATATATATATATATATATATATAAATGTGTATATATTAGTATTGCCAAATATGTCACAATACATTGCACTTCTGTTTCATGATATATGTAGTATCACCAGGTTCTAGACATTACCTGGTTATTAATGGAAAAGAGTAGGTACAATAGCAACATTTCAGTTACATTTATCTACAATTTTAGCATTAGCAAACTTAGCTGTTTCCTAAAATCACAATATATCATCTTAAATACAGTATTTAATATCACAGTATATAATTAATTGCAACTCCTTTATTATCATATAGTGTGTTGTATCACCAAGCTCTTATGAATACACTTCCCTAGAGTTAAGTTTCAACAGAAAGTTTGCTAAAATGTGAACACCTCTAGATAAGATTTCTAAATTTGTCAATAGTGGCATATCTAAATGAAGTGAGACCCTTTATTCTGTTAATATTACTTAAATAGAGAACTCATTTTGTTTTAAGAATCTTAAATGCCGGCCCATAAGAGATCATATTATTTATACTAGAACTACAGCTAATAGAAAGCATTAGAAATGCACTAGTTTGAGGTGTTTTGCCCCCTGTATAAAAATCACCTAGCACTAAATAATGTAATTACTATTTATATATAAAAACACTGTTACAAGACAATAACCTGAGACTTCTAAGAGTTTTGTGTCTTATGTTTCCTTTTAATGATGTGCATTTAAAACAAAAGCCTATAGGTAAAACTGCTTTTGTCAGTAAATATTGTAGATACATTGCTAATTATTTAGCAACTGCTTATTATTTAGCATTGATAATTGCTTAGCAACTCTGAACTGTATTTTCCTTTATTTAAGCTAACTCAAAATAAACGTTTGTGTAGTATACATCTTCCTATATAAAATAAAAAGTCTTCAAATCACAATTATTCAGAATTCAGCAAGATAATGCTTGACATTAGCATTAGCATCATAGCTGTGATTCTTAAAAGTGTAATAGCCTTACTGTAGCATTTAAGCTAGCTGTGCAATCAGTGTATCTGTATCAGAGGTTGTGTGTGTGTGTCTGTGTGTATGTATGTAAGTGGATTGCAGAGAGAAATGTGGGCTCTCTGAACATATCAGTGGACATAAAGCGGCCTTGTTCATCTGAATGGCTCTTTAGAAATCATTAGTCTCCTCGGACGGCGCTCTCCTCGCACAGCCCTCGTTTCATTCGGCTCTCCTGCGCCACTGCTGAGTTATGTTTGAAAAGCCTCATTTCTGAACGACCCTGCCGAGCCTTGTTAGCAATGACCTCAGCATCCTCTTCTCTTTTACACCTTAATGTTTATTGCCATTTGTCTGTGTATACGCACTATTCTTTAATCCAATTCAGCAATTAAAAACATAAAAGTTGTAAGTGCACAAGGTCTAGACTCTGTGTTTAAGTGAATGCATAGCTCCCTCAGTCCTTGTTTAGCTGCATTACTTACATGTTTAGTTTATATTCACTAGTCTTTACACATTTTCTTTCATAGACACTTTCAGTATTACTGTTTTTATGAGGACATTTTAGTGTAGTAATACTATGGCTACACTTAAGTCTGAACCAGTAGCAGTATGTCAACTGTTTTAGCCCCCACTTCTATGTGTATTCCTACCCTTATGGGGACATTTGGTCCTCATAAAGTGGTAAGACTGTCATGCATAAGCATACATACATATATAATTCCACCAGTGTCCCTTTTTCTTCCTACTGTCAGTCTGTGTGTGTGTGTGTGTGTGTGTGTGCGTGTGTGTGTGTTTTTGTGTTTTTGTGTGTGTTTATACCAAGGCCTTGGCTGTAGCTAGCACAAGTGCAGCTGGGGCGCTCAACACACGTGTATATCAATCTAGCACAGAGAGAGAGAGAGAGAGAGAGAGAGAGAGATGTAATGGCAGTGGCCCTGCAGTCTAAATGGAGTGTGTTGTGGAGACCCCCTCTAGAGACCACCTCCCCCTCTGGAGAGGAGGAATGCTTACTGGGGAGGATGGGGGGTGATGGCAGGAAGGAAAATGGTGAAGTGAATCGAGGAGAGAGAGTAAGAAAGAGAGAGTGGGCGAGTGAGTGTAGCACTTATTGAACGTGTGTATGGTTTAGAGTGATGTGTGATGTGCCAGGAGCTTTTACATTCCGCCTGTCGTCCTACAGTGTGGAGTGGCGCGAGCCAGCCTTGTTTGAAACGAGGGGGGGAACGATAGAGGGAGGAGAGGAAGATAGGAAAAGAGGGCCGGAGTGAGGTCCCGTCTGGCTCCTCCCTTGTTGCCATGGTAGCAGGTTGTGCTGGCATGTGCCTGGGTTGGCAGTGCCCATACCTCTGGCATCAGGATACCTGGGGGAACGATGTTGTGTGTGTATGTGTGTGTGATTGAATGAGGTGAGGGAGGGAGAGTGTGTTACTGCCACGATCCATTTTCAGTGAGATTAGATCCTCTCATGGATGAAATAGTGCAGTTAATGCACCTTTGTGTGTGTGTATGTGTGTGTGTGTGTGTGTGTGTGTGTGTAACAGCAGCTCACAACTACTATCAGTGTAGTGTCAGTTAGGGGCCTTTCTCCTCCCTGTCCAGACGGCACTCTCACCACTGGACAGATGGCCAACCCGCACACACACACACATATTGCATACCCCACACCCCCCCAAAACCTCCCAAACGCTCCCACCTTCACCCCCCACCTCTCTGGGATGGGAGAGAGAAACTAGAGCACCTCATCACTCCCTCACTCAAAATCACCTCTCCAGAATACCGCCTCCCCATCACCCCCCGCTCCTACCCAGCCACCCGCAGCCCGAGCTGGGCTAGAGCCCAAAGCGAGTCCCAGGCTGTCCTCTGGCCTACAGCCCTGAGCTCCAGGCCCCATTAGCCATTAGCACTAGTGTAGCCGGGCCTGGCCAAATTAGAGCTGCTGATCAGAGTGTGGCGAGCGCAGGAATGGCCACCTCCTGCTTCTCTCTGATTGCACAAAGTCCAGGATGATTAGACAGGATGTTAAGCCAGGGGGAGGCCGCTGAGCTGCGCCCCCCACAACCCTCATTCACTCCCTCCGCTCCTCTTTTCTCTTCCGCCCTCACATTCCCTTCTTTCCTCGCTCTGTTTCTCTCTGCCTTTCTTTTTCCTGTGCCATTGTCTTTAGACCTTTCATTCGTATAAGTGGCCATTCCTTACTTCTCCTCTGTACATCCCTCTTTTCTTCCACGTCTCTATCTCTCTCCTCTATCTCTCCTTCTCTCTCCTTTTGTTGCTCTTCCCATTTTGGCTCGTCTTCTCCTTTTTTCTTTTTTTTCTTACCCCCTTTTTGTTACAGTCCTCTTCTTTCTTCATTCGTCTTACTCCGGTCCCTCTTTTCCTCCATCTTTCCTTTCTCCCTTTGTTCTTTTTTACTTTTACCTTTCTCTGTTCTTCTCAGTCTCTTACATTCTATCTTCTGGCTCCTTTCTTCTTCCTCAGTGCTATCATCTTTTCACCCCTCACTCATTCATCCTGTCTGAATGCTCTCTCTCTCTCTCTCTGGCTCCTTTTTCATATTTGCTCATTTTGCACTCTTTAGCTCATTTTGACTCTCCTTTTCTCCTCTTCACTCACTTTTGTCTCTCGCTATTTCTCTTTCTGTGTTACACTGTTTTCTACATTCTCTCTCACACTTTTTTCCTCCCTCTCTCTCTCTCTCTCTCTCTCTCTCTCTCTCTCTCTCTCTCTCTCCCTCTCTTTCTCTTT
>BRDA01011344.1:0-15712 GCA_036984385.1 Crenuchus spilurus | reverse complement strand
TCTCTCTATCTCTCTCTCTCTACGTCTCTCTCTCTCTCTACCTCTCTTTCTCTCTACCTCTCTAACTCTCTCTCTCTCTCTCTCTCTCCCCTTTTACCTCTATCTCGCTCTCTTCTCTTTCTCTCCATCTCTCTCTCTCTCTGCATCTCTCTCTCTCTATCTCTCTCTCTCAATCTCTCAATCTCTCTCTCTCTCTCTCTCTGCATCTCTCGCTCTCTCTCTCTGCATCGCTCTCTCCCTCTCTCTCTCTCTGCATCTCTCTCTCTCTCTCTCTCTCTCTGTCTCTCTCTCTGCATCTCTCTCTCTCTCTCTCTCTCTCTCTCTCTCTCTCTGTGTCTGTCTGTGTCTCTGTTTGTGGTCTCCTGTGCAGTCCTTTCAGAGTGCAGCGTTTAATGTGATAATAAGGTGTGAAAATGGAGCCACAATGGCGGAAGGAGGATTGCGCTGGTGGATTTCAGTGCCATGAGCGAGTGTGTGGCACTCAGGCCTGGCTGGAGCTTCGGAGCTCTGCGGTCTTCAGCACTGCCCGACACACTCTGGACCAGCGGCTCAAGAGGCCTCTAAAACACCACACGCACTGTACAGACTACTATATACCTGCTCTCCTGTTTGTTTATTTACAGCAGTGATGCATTCTGTATTTACTGCCTTGTTTGTCTTTTCTGTTCTTCTACAAGCATATTGTTTTCTCCTCTGTTTCTCAAATTAAAACGTGAAAATTCTCAAAACTGCATAATTGGACATGACTACTGTTTTATGGTAGTTGTAGAATTATGTAATAGACCCCAAAATTAACTTCCCCTGTCTTGTCTGCCATGTGTGTGCAGATGCAGCTGTGCCGGAGAGAGACTCTGAGGGGAAGGAAAAGGCTGCTGGTGAAGATGGTGAGCACAGTGTGACCAGCCATGATGAGCGAGCAGGAGAGGAGGATTTGGATGATGAGTCCATCTTCACCTGTGACAACTGCCAACAGGACTTTGAATGCCTGGCTGACCTGACTGAACACCGTACCAACCACTGCCCTGCAGGTACGCTGCACCACTGTTTGTGCCCCTCTGTTCTTTACTGCTTTTTGCCCCCCTTTCTGTATAGTATATTATTAAATATTACCCTCTTTTTGTTTTGAATATAACGAAATTACTCTTCTAACATTTTGTCTATCATAGCACTGTTAGCGTTTTGACACAAGTTGAAAAATCAGTAGCATATTAATGTTTGTATGTAGAGGAGATCTTTTATTCTGATTAGAGTGTGTTGCATATAGAGATATGTAGGTTTAAGCTAAGACTAACCTTTCTGTTTAATTTATATAGAAGAGTTTGTGTACACTTATATATGTGTATCATTCTACAGGGGTCAGAATTCACTATACTGCGACATATTTTGATACTGTAAGCAAGGTAATCTATTACAATAATTAATTGGTGGCTGTCTGCCTCCAATCTTTACATGTAAACTATAAACAGTACAGTGTTTTTGATATGTGGTACATAACATAATATTGCAATACTTGGTAGCAGTGTTTTTACACCCTTATTAATAACAATGTGCCGGTTTTGCGTTAACTCGAACTGTAAATAATGTGATAAAGGTAACAGTTTGAAGATTTTTAACTTGTGTCATAGCCTGGCATTTTGACAAACCCATTAATAGTCACACGTCAGTCACATGTATCATTGCTCTAAATAAACTAATGAATAAAAAGTACTTACTGATCTTAAGTGAGCTCTAAAACACACAGTGCATTCAATAAAACATGACAGCTTGTGGATCTTTAATAAAAACAGATTCCCAACACTGGTGCACTTTAACAACATGATGCCAGAGCACCTCAAATGGCAGAAACATGGGATTTTTTCTTCTTTGGGGTTCAGTAGCAGGCTTCTAGGGTTCCAGGGGTTAAATGTAATCAGTTAATTACATTATTATATACATAACTGCATAACAAATTAGGTTCAGATTACATTACATGAACTTCTTTAAATGTAAAAAAGCAGAACTCTGGACTCGTTTACAGAAGTCTCTTAGCTCAAGAGTGTTGTTAGAGTCTAGCCTATATGTCTATAAATCTAGTTATTATTACTAAATACACTGTTTTAATAAGTCAGTTTGTTCAGTATCAGGTAGGGGTTTTCACCGCTTTCATCACAATGTGATTGGTTGATCCATTTGTTTTAGGCAGTGATCTGATGAGTTTTCATACCTCAGCCTTTGTGTTTGCTTTAATGCGATTCAACACAATTCTACGCAATCTGTTTCAGTTACGACTTCACAGTAATAAGTACTGTAAACTAGTCTATTACAAGCTTCCACTATGTGCTGCCTCCTACAGCATAGGAGGAGTGTAGCGTGCAGTGTAGGAATCATGCAGGAAATGTTGGAACAGGCATGATCTTCAGATTATTTGGTATTTCAATCAATGAATCGATGGATTGTTACATCACTAGCATCAGTCTGTCCATCTGAGTGTGTGTTTTTGCCATAATGAGGCAGTGCACGTCTCTCTGACATCTCTCACTACAGGGGCTGCCATGTTGCTCTTAGGCCATTAGAGTCAGTGAACGTAGCCCCTGTATGTGTCTCAGTCTGTCTGCTGTTCCAGCCTGACTCTTATCGCTCCTTACCATTTGTGTCAACATGTCAGTGTAGAGTTTGCAGTGGCTTCTCCACCGGAGCGCTGTGTGAGTGACTCTGTGTGTGTGTGTGTGTGTGTGTGTGTGTAGGGCCTGCTCTGGGCTGCTCTGGAGTCAGTGGTGTCCCACAGGAGAGTGGTGTTTTAAAGCTAACACGCTGTACACGCACACAATGCCCGTTATTACAATCGCGGTAATTAATGAAACGCTGAAAGCGGCCCTGCAGGGGCATCTGCTTCCTCGCAGATTAATCAAGGGCCTCTCCTTAACGAGCAGAAACGGTGCATGGTGGGGGAAATGAGAGCGAGAGAGAGAGAGGAGTGAGAGAGAGAGAGAGAGAGAGAGAGAGAGAGAGAGAGAGAGAGAGAGAGCAGTTTGATGGCCCTACAGTAGCCTATTTGTATGTGTAAAGGCATGTAAGAGAGTTAAGAAAAGCAGAAATGGAAAGGATATTTTTTTCCTTTCCTTTGTCTAAAATATTCAATCAGGCTTTGATTGAAGAGGCATTTAGTCATGGACATGACGTGAAAGCAGTCGTGGGGAGCGTTAGTGGCAGCCCTCGCAAAGTCGCCGAATAGCAGAGTCGTGTTTCTGGGGGGACACAATATGGCGTGACACACAGGCCTCTCGTCTTCTCCTCCTCACCGTTTGGCTGTGTGGTGGTGTAATGAAATCAGGCTCGGGATATGAGATGCGCTTGCTGCTCCCCAGCCGTCACACAGCTACGTGTTGCTTAGCGGAGAGGAAAAAAGAAAGAGAGAAATGAAATGAATTGATAAAACACAGCGTCCCGGGGGAGGGAGTGCTGGAGATTGCGGAATAATCCAGGGCTGCGGCTGGGGGATAGCATCTCTGCCTGCACCGTCCTCCCTCCCAAACACACACCCACACACAGACACACACACTCACACACACACACTCACAAAAGATTCAGGCTTTATTATTATTATTGAAAAGAACGGTAAATTAAAAAACACTCACTGGCGAATCCTTTTAAGTTCTCTGCGTACCACTGGGAGAGACTCTAGTGGGGGAAAAGAGCTGCATGCTGAACTGCGACTGTATCAGATAGGGCATAAACACACGCCATTTTGTGTGTGTGTGTGTGTGTGTGTGTGTGTGTGAGTGCCATGTTGTGGTGAACGGTTGGCTCCCTTGGCACAATGCAGGGCCTGGCCAATAACACTGTACCAACAGAAGGCTTATAAACTCCACTCTATCAATTTAGCAATATTATTGTGACCACATGGCACCCGGTGTGGTAATATGGTCCAAAGTAAACTCAGTCTTGTCACAAAATGAAATAAAATTCCTCTAACAATATTACACGCACTATAGGATTAAACCTGAAATCCCATAATATGGGCCGCATGTGCTTGTGTGGGTGTGTGTGCGCGCGAGAAAGAGCTTTGTGTCGACCTCTCGTTTTCAGGACTAGGTTTTGGAAACCCCCCTCCTCTCCCATCCTTCACCCATTTTTACACTGATGCCAGGCTTGTCTTTCTCCCGCTGTATTGCTTCTGTCACTTCTTGACTTCAGTAAGTGACAATGTTTTTATAACCACTTGCCCTCACTCTGTACTGAGCTTTAACCTTCCACTTAGTGCTCGTACTACACTTCCCCCCAGTGTATAAGCATGAGTGTGTGCATATGTGTGTGCGTCTTTGTGGACTTGTATTTATGTCTTTGTAGGGACAGAATGTACTGAAATCTGTAAAAGTAGGTATGTTTTGGTGGTCTTTACAGTGGAAAATTCTGCTGTTAACACTTGTTTTTTAGAAAGTGTCTTTTGGTTACTGAGGTTAAAGTTGGGCAGGTTTAGGGGAAGGTCTGTCTTTGATTGTTTTCTGCTGTCAGTCCTTTTTAAGCACTGAGAATGTATTTTTGTCGTTTTATTTGGCTGTGCGCTTTGGTTGACACTGGCTGTTTTTTAGTCTATGTAAATAACGTTTTCATGAGTCAATGCAAAGTCCTCACATATATAGTAATACTTAACTGTGTGGGTGAGCTTTAATGTAAGCTTGGCTGAGTGCTAAAATTTGATTGTGTATGCGTGTGTGTGATCTTGGTATTTATGGCCTTGTGGGGACAAAGTGTCCTCATAATGATGGGACATTTTCTGATTGACATAGGAAAGTTTCCCACCCAATCATTTTATTTTGGAAAAGCTAAGAGTGACTCAAATACAGAATAACTGTATTTTGGCTGCTTGGTTAGGATTAGTGTTTGGTGGACCTGTAAGATTACACAGTAGTACAGTAAAAAAGTCAATGGAATGTCTTCACAAATACAGTTTGTGTGTATGTGTGTGTCTTTATGTCTGCAGGTGTGTGTGTGTGTGTGTGTAGGGGGCATGGAAAGTGATGGATAGCGTTGCCTGATTGGTATCCATTTGTGTGTTTATATCTGTTGATCTGTTGGCATGTGGTATCTCTTTGAGTGTGTGTGTGTGTTTTATATTTGGATCTTTCCAGGTCTTCATTCTTATATTTCTGTCCAATCTCCTGTGCGTGTGCTGTGCGTGAGTGTATATTTATGTAGAGGTCTAGAGGGTTTTTTGAGTGTAGGTTTGTGTGAGATAGTTGTGTGGGTGGGTGTGATCCTGTGTGGTTGGGTGTGATACTGTGTGTGTGTGTGTGTGTGTGAGAGAGAGAGAGAGAGAGAGAGAGTGTGTGCGTGTGCGGGCCGAGTCTGGGGGGAGTCTCTACAGGAGGAGGAATCTGGAGCACTGGCTCCCTGAGGAGCGCTTGGAAAAAAACCTCAGATCAAATGGAGAACATTCACTGCTCCGCTCCGCTCCAGTGCCCCACGACCGGCCAAGGTTGGGCTATGGCTGTTAACAGCCATCTCTCTCCCTCTCTCTCTCCCCCTCTCTCTCTCTCTCTCTCTCTCTCTCTCCCTCCCCTGAGGACATGTGCAGCTGACCCCCCTCACCAAACACCCCCAGCCCTCTTCCTGCCTGCTGGCCAGTGCTCCAGCTCCGGGCCTGCTGACCCCCCGGCTGTGCAGGAGAGGAGGCCCAAGGTTAAATCTCCACAGCAGAGCCTGCAGGCCTGCCATACAGCACCCACAGCCGCTCATGTAGCCCAGGGCTTTTCAAGATTTTTCATCAACTGACCTATATTTTTAGGATGTTTTTTAGGGGAATAATCAACAAGACGTTGCTAGATTGAATCCCAGTGATGCCAGCGTCACAGTCCAAGAGAATATAATTGCCCTGATGTCCAGGTGGCAAGAACAGCCTTGTTTCGCCTCTGCCTTGTACCTATAGCATCTGTTAACACATACAACAGAATTGGACAATTAGCACTCTCCTTCAAGTATGTTGAGACGTTGCAGCTTGAAAAAAATGAGATGGCTGACTTTACATGCCCATTAGCCCTCACTGTTAGCTGTTTACCCAGTTATCTACCCATCAACCAGTTGGCAGTGAGTTAATTGGAAAAGCACTGGTGTCACCACCATCGTTTGTTCATCGCTTACTTAATGAGATGAGGGTAAAATGAATGATTCTTCACTTTTACAAGCTGACTTGGCATTTTTATTGACAGGTTGTGAAGTGCCTACCGTTTCACTGTGAACATGCTAGCGGCTTCACATCTTGGCTCTTTAGCTACATCGGTGCCCCTTCAGTTAATGCTCCTGGGTTCTCTCTGGTCTTTTTTCTAAAACATGCATCAGTTGACCTGCTCATGGCTTACTTGATGTGCTATTTGCCCACAGACAAGCATCTTTTTTTCGTTAGTGAAGTTTATGATTGGTGAATTTTCTTACATGGATCAAAAATATAGCACGACCCACCTACAGTGTTGTATACAAGTTTGTATAATATTTCTGTCTACAGCAGATATAATGTTGCTGTCATATCAAACCCTCCTAGATGTGTATTATTTATATAACTGCCCTTTGCACTGTGTGAATGTTTCATGACAAATGGACCAGGCAAATGTAGGGATGTGCTGGAATTCTGGGCCAATGTCAATATTAATGTTTTGTGTCACTGATAACAAAGCTACTGATGCCAATACATCAACATTTATAACATGTTGAATTTGGGATAAAGCAACACGCAAGCATTTTTGCACAGTAGCCCTCCATTGACTAAAAAGCCTTCTCTGCTCTTCTGGAAAGCAGTACATATCTCAACAAATATTGGGTTGAAATTTTGATCAAATGCAAGCATAGCAGATGGAAGTATTTAAAGAATTATCTTCTGATACTGAGATGATTCTGTTTCTGACTTACATGCCTGTTAGAAATGGTCCTAAATAACATTGACATTTAAAGTTAAGCACTTAAAAGTCCACTGTATTGTTTTGGATTTTCCATCTGAATTTTTGTACCCTGTTGATGGTTTTTGTAAACAGTCATTTTTTTCAGGCTGCACAGCACCGAAGGGATTTTATGTAGAATTTCTCTCACAAATCAAAATTGTGCAAAGAGTAGCCTAAATAATCAGAGACACGTATGTGAGAACAAGTCACACAGCTGTGCATTTTTCCCACCAAATGATGAGATCTGTCATTCATATGATGACATGGTATTTCCAGACATAGCATTGGTGGAATAGCGGCTGTGGAATGTGACAGTCAACAAAAGACATCTCACCTGAGGTGAACATGAGCAAAAACCTCTCACTATACACGTATCTCATAAATATTCAATTAAGGAACCACTGAATGAGTCAAACACAAGTCACATTTGTTAAGCTTTAGAAATAAAACCACATACAATTTCTAAAACCAGTAATGACCAGTGTGTAGTCAACACCTGTTTATTCAGAGCTCAAAAGTCTTAACTAGAAATGTTTAGTGTGTTTTTCCACAATATATCAGCACATCTGAAAACAGGTTTTTGGAAAGTCTAAGTTTAGAGCAGATTTAATGAAAATATAGATTTATACAACTTACTGTTTTGATGCTGTTGTTGCTGAGTTTGTGCTGAACAAAAGCCTGCATAATACTTTGGAAAAAAATAATTAGATGGGTGTAATTTGTGAAAAAGTCAAGGCATCTCAGGTTAAATACCCTCAGACTCGAGGAGGTTAGGTGTTTTTTAACCATTTTTTGTCCAACACTGGCAAAACAATCCTAACTTGGCAGCTCAAAATATGCAAAAAAGAACAACTGAAATAGAACGTATATGATTTTGGCTTTTGTATAACACTCTTATGTGTGAATCTTAGAAAAAAAAAAGTAATGGATCTCAGATGAGAACCGTGGGCAGGTCCGTAGAGTTTAAGAGGTTAAGAATGTTTTGTCCTTCTGTGGAAATCCAGATATCAAGCCCTGGTTAAAACAGAAGCGAGGTCTAGCGTACGCATGCATATCCTGTATTTGAATCTAAAGTCCAGAAGGTCATGACTCTGTTTGAAGACCAGCAGTGTAGATGGTGTGTGGGTTATATATAGAGACTCAACCTCTTCTACCACTTACCCAAATTCACATGGCGGGGCAGTGGGAATTCAGAGGGCAGAGATGTGGCAGAGTTTATGTGTGTCTATTGCAATCTGTCTCACAAACACACACACACACACACAAACACACACAAACACACACACACACACACAATTCCTTAACACACAGAAGTGACCACTGTGGGTCCTGCACTGCAGCTGAGCTCGGCTTGCCTGCCTCTCATTGGCTGCAGACAGGTCAGCTGATGACTTTTGAACCTTGAGTTTATACCTTTATCACCGTAAACAGTTTGTATCCTGTGTGTGTGTGGGTTTGTGTGTGTGTGTGTTGCACTTGTCTCCATGTGAAATAAAGGTCACAACTGGTGAGGGCCAGTGAGAGAGAGAGAGGGAGAGATATTGAGCACAGAGAGCGAGTAGACTAGAGAGAGAGATAGACTGGCTGACGGAGAGAGAGATTCAGGCGTGTGGGTAAACGAGAGAGCTGTCAGTCATGTGGGGGGCGGGTTTTGCGCCTGTCAGATACAAATAGGAGGCGAGTGCTAATTAACCCGCCTTCACAAGACTGAAGGGAACGGCGAAATCTCTAGAGAGAAACGAGAGAGAGGGAGAGAGAGAGAGAGAGAGAAGGGGGGGCTCAGTCAGCAGGAATAGCTCTGCTGCACTTACTCACTCTCTCACCTCACACAGAGAAAGAGAGGGAGTGAAAGAAAGGAAAAAAGTACTTTGCTGAGACGTCACTCAGTACCGTTCTTCACATCACACACACACATTTGTTAAGCAAATTCACGTCAGTGCTAACAGAACTGCTCATTGTTTCCTGCTTTGTACACCACTATGATGTATTTTTGATGCATCCTCTTAACACAGTGGTTTGTTTACACCTTGCCTGTTCATGTGATAAACAGTTGAGCCAAAACATTAAGACCAATGCGCTATTATGCTGTTGGTCCTCCCCGTGCTGCCAAAACGGCTCCGGCCCAACTATGGCCTCTGCAAGACATCTGAAGGTGTACTGTGCTATCTGATACCAAGATGCCAGCTGCAGTTCCTTTAAGTCTTGTAAGCTGTGAGGTGGAACTGCTGCGGATTGGACTTGCGGATGTGTTCCAGATGATCAGTTAGTTTGAGATCTGAGAGATTTGGAGGCCACTGTCTGTACACATTGACCACTGCTGACTAGGACTTGCTCCAGTCCAGTTGTCAGAATATAACAATTTGGTCCTTGTCAAAGCCTCTCAGATCTTCATGCTTGACCATTTCTCCCACATCCAGCAGGACAGCTATGAGAACCGACTGTTCTCTTACCATCAATGCATATCCCAGACGTTCACATGCAGCACTCTTACAAGATAATCAGTGTTATTCACTTCATAAGTGGTCGTAATGTTTTGGCTTATCTGTGTACATACCTGTGTGTAAATGGTCTAAAGCTATTCTTAGCCGTAACCTCAGTATCACAGAGGAACAGTTTGAGTCTTTCAGTTTAAACAGGTAGCTTTTCTTTGTATTTTGTTGCTTCAGCCTATGTCCAGGTATCTAAATTCAGTACATACATACTAGAAAACAGAATAAAGGTAACCTGTATACGGGGGCAGCCGTGGCCTGGTGGTTAGGGATCTGGTCTTGTCGCCGGTTTGATACCCAGGCAGGTCATGACTGAAGTGACCTTGAGCAATGCACCTAACCCTCAACCGCTCTCTGATGGGGGTGGGATAGGACTGCCCACCGCTAGTGTGTGTGTTTCACTGCATGGACGGGTAAAATGCAGAGATCAGATGTCCCCACTGTGGGGATTATTATGACTAGACATGAAATATTATTTTTATAGCTCATAAAAATCAGAAATACGGAATCTCAAGTTATTACAATATTTAATTTTGAGTAAATTACTATACAAGTCATTTTTGTTCTGAAAATGTGTTAACGCCACACACACACACGCACGCACACACACACACACACACACACACACACACACACACACACACACACACACACACCCTGAAGAGCTCCCGCCTGTCGTCAGGGTGGCAGCTGAGTCTAGAGAAGCCAAAACTCTTATTAAAGCCACAGATCACTTTTCACTCCACCAGAGAGAGAGAGAGAGGGATGCAGAGAGAGAGAGAGAGAGAGAGTTAAGAAAATTCTGCAACATGATCCAACATCATAGACTAAGAGAATGGGGGCCATATTTGGAAGAGGATGTATTGTTTTTGTTCAGAAATTACTGCTTGTGGTTGTCCTGTAAACTGTTGTGTGTGTGTGTGGGTGCGCACGTGTTTTGAAGTGTTCATTAGTTTGTGTTTGTTTTAGTTTTGTATGTTTGTATACATACAACATTTGAATGGGAGTATGTTCAGGTCTTTGTTTATTATTGTCTGTCTGTCTTTGCATTATTCAAGAGGTGTGTGTGTGTGTGTGTGTGTGTGTGAGTGTGTGCGTGCGTGCGTGCGTGCGTGTGTGTGTGTGAGTGTGTGTAAGAGTGCATATGTTTGCAGAAATGAGACTAAGTATGCTCTCTGAATGTATACGCTTTTGGGCTTCCCATACCCCCTACACACACTCACTCTCTATCTGTCTGTCTCTCTCCGTCTGTCTGTCTCTCTTTCGCTCAGAGCCGGAGGGTGGCCTGAAGATTCCTCCACTAAGCCCTTGGCACAGATACAAATGCAGTCACAGCTGGTTGTAAACTCAGGTTTTCCAGGGAGAGCAAGAGAGAGAGATGGAGGAGAGGGGAGGGGGGCACAGCATGGAGGGAGAGAGAGGGAGGGGGTTAGACGGAGGAGGGTTGTTTCGAAGCACACTGGAAGTCATTTTTCATCACAGGGTTCATTTTTCACGATGAAGTTCTCTCTCTCTTTCTCTCTCTCTCTCTTTCTCTCTGTTGTGGTCTGTCTCTTTCTTTCTTTTCCTCCTTCCTTTTTTCTCCTCCTCCTGCCTTTTCTCCTCTCCACACCACTGACAACCCCTCTTTTCCTGGCTTTTATGTCTTTCTCCTGTTTTTTGTACCCCCTCTCTCACTCTCTCTCTCTCTCTCTCTCTCCCTCTCTCTCTCTCTCTCTCTCTCTCTCTCTCTCTCTCTCTCTCTCTCTCTCTCCCTCCCTCTCTCTCTCTCTCTCTTTCTCTTGCTCTCTCTCTTCCTCTCTCTCTCTCTCTCCCTCTCTCTCTCTGTCTCTCTCTCTCTCTCTCTCTCTCTGTCTCTCTCCCTCTCTCTCTCTCTGTCTTTCTCTTTCTCTCTCTCTCTCTCTCTCTCTCTCGGCTGTTATGAAATATGGATGGCACCAGTTTGGGGAGCGCTGTGACTCTCTCTGGCAGAGAGCATGGCTCTCTCTCTCTGCAGAGACCCGGCTTGTGCATGCACCTAAACACTTCACTGAGCAATCTGTCAACATGTCAGCAACACATGTTTTGTAAAAAAAAAAAAAAAAAAGAGAGAGAGAGAGAGAAAGAGAGAGAGAGAGGGGAGGAAAAAAGAAAGCGCTTCCAGAGGGAGTAATGGTTCCCACCAGGACTCTGAAAATGCTTTGAATTCAGCAGATTTCTATTGCGGGGGGACTCCCCTGGGGTGCCTTTTTTACAATGCCTTGCATTTCAGAAATTTGAGCCAAAGACCCCTGGGGGCGTCCTTTCATAATGCCTGAAAATGTAGGGTTATATTGTGTGCAGTTCCCCATGGGGGCTTTATTAATACCTGAATTCTGAGGCACTGCAAATTACACAGGGACTCGGCAGGGGCCCGCGCTCGCACCAGGAAGGGAGAAAAACTCTGCAGGGACGTTTTCTCTTCTCTTCTCTTCCTCTTTCCTCCCCTCCTCTCCTCCTCTCTCCTTTCCTCTCTCTCTCTCTGTCCTCCACTCACTCTCTCTTTATGTCTCTCACTCTCTCTCTTGCTTTTTTTGTACTTCATGCAAGAGTGGAATAGAAGAATTTGCCAAAGGATACAAAAAGGAGTGTGTGTGTGTGTGTGTGTGTGTGTGTGTGTTGGCGGCAGACTCCTTGTATTCAGCTTGCCTGCTCAGAGGGAAAAATCAGCCGATTAAAAATGTAACTCCCCCCTCCTTCTCTCTCTCCTACTCTCTCTCTCTCTGTCTCTCAGTGTCTCTCGCTCTCTTCCCCACTCTCTCAGGCTCTTGCGCTCTCTCTCTCTTTCTCTCTCGCTCTCGCTTTCCTTCACCTCTCTCTCTCTCTCTCTCTCTCTCTCTCTCTCTCTCTCTCTCTCTTGCAGTCGGAAGAAGGGAGAGTAAATATTTGGGCTGTCTGTGTGTGCCCAGGAAAAAGCTGAAATCTGTTGGAATATCCACACACACTTTTTTTCCTGGTCTTAGGAAAAAGGAAGATATTTTTTTCTTCTTGCACTTTCTCCCTCAAACACACACACACACACACACACGCACACACACACACACACACACACACACACACACACACACACAGAGTCATGCTCATTTGTATTCATTGGCTTGAAGAATGCTGTGTGTACTTATGAATAAATGTCCAGATAATAAAAGTACACAATTACAAATCTATTTTTCTATGTACACCTATACCTATATGCATAATTCATGCACTGCATATTTGTACAGGCTTTGGCCATACGTCTTTATATTTCAGCATGTGAATTTTTCTAAGGCTGTGGTTGCTTTAGCATACAGATTTGGATATACACTCACACGACACATCACATCCTTCTTCACATCTACATCACACATCATCATTTGATCATGGTGGCACTGATAGGCCTCATGTATTATGTAAATGAATGTCTGGTCAGTTTTTTTAGCCCGAGTCAGTAGCTGCAGTTCTTATCTCACTGTGTGGTTTTACTTGTGGGAGTGATCTGCTAGCTTACATCAAAGGTGAAGACCAGGTGTTTTGGTCAGTGACTGCCAGCAGTGGTAGCATATCCAGCATCTTATAGTCAGGGATGTGCGTTGGTGAGACCCTGGCGATACAATATGTACATAGTATTATGATACAGGCATTGCGATTTTTTATTTAGTGATTTATTGCAATATTTATTTATTTATTTATTTTACAGTTCTTTACTTTGATGTGGAAGATTCTAATGGCTGAAGATATTACACTGCCATCTAGTGGTCATGTCATGTCATGTCACACGCTTTGTGATGGTAGGCTGCACAGACGAGTCACTTCTCTCCAATGCCACCTGTCTCCGGTTGTATCCTGGGCGACGTCCGAGCCAGTATGACATTCTTAGTTTTTGACTTCATTTGTGCTCTGTGGGATAAATAGACTGACTAAGCATCCCAATCTCTTGTCAGCCCTGCAGTCGACTTGATGTTGTGCTAAGTTGCACCTAGCATACACCTCATCATGAAAAATCAACATTCAGTGTTATTAGCATTAAAGCAACATAACACTTAAAGTTGTAAGAACTGTGCTGCAGCCCACAGTTCCAGGTCCCGTTGGATGGGGAGTGTGATCGCTCTTTGTCTGGAACCTCTTCTTCGACCTTACCATCAAGGGTGGCCCTACCAGGAACATGGCTCCAGATGGTATCACTCTTAGATTCAAAGGTTCTCTGAAGCTTCTCCACCACGGCAAGGCAGCGATCTCAGGAGAAGCATCTAGTGGTTGGGGGTTTAAATGCAGCACATAGTCAACCACTGCCAGCAATCTTTACATGCAATTTATTTAAAATAGATGTTTTTATAATTGATATAGTTTCACACATCACAGTACTCAAGTGATGTTCTCTTCACAGCATAGAGCAGCACATGCTGCTGTAACAATACATATCTCAACACTTATGAGCTCTCTACATAGACAGCATTTGACATTGTTGTATGTGTCCCGAAATGCTGGCTAGTGAAATACCTTATTTTGACTGAATATCGAGAGAGCACTGAATGCTTCCTCAGTCGTTAAGACCATCCCACAATGCAAAGTGGTGGAGCGAACACAAGGGGAGCATCCAGCATCATGTCAAACAGCGATGTGATTTTCAAATGTAAGTTATTCTTAGGCGATGTCCAGGGAGCAGTTGGGGGTTAGGTGCCTTACTCAAGGGCAATTCAGTTATGTCCTGCCAGGGGTTTGAACCAACAACATTCTGGTCACCAGACTGAGTTCCTAACCACCAGACCACGGCTGCCTGCAAAGTGACTTGCCTTGCCTTCCTTGTGTGTTTGTGCACACATTAAAGTACCTGTTTGTGTAGAATTTTATCATTTTATTTTGACTAAAGACCCCTGTATAGAAGCTAATCACATCACGGCTTAACGTTAGCAGTCGTCTGTAAGGCTTACCATGTGTATAACATGCACTCTTAGGGAGCTGTGATGTACCTGCCGATGTTCCAGTGTGACACATGTAGTTAGTATACTGCATTAGTACGAGTGAGTGTGTGTATTAGAATGTGACCCTGGGCGACGGGCGTGACCTGAGTGACCCCGGGCAGTGGAGAATAGAGCTGTCACCAGCACCTTCACAGGGCGCCACAGTAATGAGGAACAGTCTCAGTAAGCTCAGATTCCTACACCCCTACAGAGACTGCCCACAACCCCTGTCTCTTTCTCTCACACTCTCTCTCTCTCCATCAGTCTCTGTAGGCTTTACCCCCTACTCCTGGTTACCATGCACCCCTTATCCCCCACAAGCCCTCTCTCTTTCCAGAGCACTCCCATAGGGCATCCCCCCCCCAACCTGTACTCTCTCTCTCTCACCCTCTAACTCTCTCTCTCTAGCTCTCCTGTGGTTTCTTTTCTCTTGCCCTCTCTTTCCTTTCACTTTCTCATTCCCTCCTGTTGAGCTTGGTCTAGGCCTCCTGCAGCCCTCTCTCTTCCCTGGTCCCCTAAACATTGTTCTCTGCATTTCAAGTCAGGAGCACTATATAGAGCTTTATTCACCAGAATGGTGATTTCATCAATCAATGAAGAGTTTCATTTAAGAGACATGTGTACACTCTGCCACAGGCATTATGGATGTGTCCTCAGTGCTAGATAATGTGTGGACTACTTGTTTGCTTATTGTGGTATTGACTTGTATCTTAAAAGCTGCACATGCAGTGCCTACCTGTCATATACAGTACTGTGCAAAAGTCACCTACCTGCATTATTTAAAGCCATTTATTTTGGCAATAAACAACAATTTCATCTTATGAAAAAAGGCTCTTGTGAACTAGTTTGGTTCCAAATATTCTCTTGTGTTTGCAACTTGATGTGGATTTGTTAAATTCATCAGCCTCATAACATAATGAAGTACTGATGTACCAAACAGGATCTCCAAGTAGTGCAGCACAGTCATGAGAAAATCCTGAAAAGGGTTGTGTTCAGAATTTAATTTCATTGGCACCATGAGATGTGGAGAGGTGATGTGGAGTGGAGTGATGATCATCCAATATCCTGACCTCAGTAACTGTCTTATTGCTGAATGCAATCAAATTCTCACAGCAATGTTCCAAAATCTAGTAGAAAGCCTCACTCGACAGTAGACAACAAAAGCAGGACATACTATTATATATATACACTAGTAAGTATGGATCTGTAGCTGTCCATTGTGGGATCATAAACGGGCACTGGTTTATATCTACCATTACAGAATGATGCTCAAAGTAGTGCACTATATAGTGAACAGGGCACATACCCTTTCTCTCTCTCTCTCTCTCTCTCTCTCTCTCTCTCTCTCTCTCTCTCTCTC
>BRDA01011341.1:446-13957 GCA_036984385.1 Crenuchus spilurus | reverse complement strand
TTTGTGTTCTATTCTGAATAAAATATTAGATGTTGGCATCTCCACATCATTGCTTTCAGTTTTTATTCACAATTTGTTTAGTGTCCCAACTTTTTAGGAATCCAGTTTATATATATATTTCAGAGACAGGGAGTTCCACAGTTTAGGTGCAATAACCTCAAAAGCTCAATCACCACATGTCTTTAAACAGGTTCAAGGAACTTATTAATCGCAGGTCATTTGACCTCAGAGATCGAATTGCAGTATGTAAATGCAGTAGGTCAGTGATATATTTTGGAGCCTGGTCATGCTGTGCTCTATGAGTGGTAGTTAAAATTTTAAACTGGATCCTGTATTCAATGGAAAACCAAAGAAGTATAATTAAACAAATAATAAAATAAATACATGAATTAAAAACATGTATTAGCATTTCCAGATCTTTTCTTGAAACAGGTCTGTTTGCTAATAATGGAAAATGGAAGGAACATGACTTAATAAGCTGCTTTACATGAGCATCATAATACAAAGACCGGTCAAGAATTTTTTTTTAACAATGGTAGAATAAATATTGTGTAATATTTTAACATGCACTGTTCTGGCTCTGTAAAAACATTGACTTTGTCATTGAAATATCTCTTGGATGTACACAGTTTTTATGTGGACATATTTAATCAATATTTGAACAACATAACAATGATATATGTTCCTTTTTTGGGCTTATTTACCCCAAAAAGATGCTTTTTTTTGTCAGTCATTTTTGTTTACCATGTGCTTTGTTGCACTAGCCACCAGGTGGCACACTACTAAAGAGACTGCTATGCAATTATTAACACTGACAAGATAAATAGCTTATCTTCTGACCAGCACCAAATTTAATGCACAAGCAGTGCCCAGCTTTAATATTTAAAGGAAACAAAATCCAGACTCCTCAAGAGGCCTCCCCAGACTTGGGGCGCTGGTAACTCAGTCCCACTCTCCCCCCATGACTCCCCTGCTTCTGACTATAATGAATTATAAATTGCTGTCCACTGTAGTGAGTAATATGCATGAAAGGATTAAAAACAATTACATAAAACATCTTACATAACACATTTACACAAAGAGAGTCATCTCATTGCACAGTTCTAGTGTATAGCTAGTGTAGAGCTCTTTGTCAGGGAATAACAGTGGAGTAGAAGTGGAGAAGTGCACCACAGTACAGAAAGGAGTGTTGATATTGAGTTCCTCTTGCCCCAGGGGTGCACAAGGGTGGAGTGAGTGTACAGCAGCTGGTTTTTCAGCGAATCTAAACACGCTCATGCACACGGGCTTGATTTTCTGCTTCGCTGCTAATATTCTCTGACAGGGCTGCCATTGACTGCATCAGTGCTGATTCACGCACAGCTTATGCTCAGGCTGTTTTCACCCTGACACTCCAACGCAGGGGTCCACGCCCCCTTTCTGCTCTGTAGCCTTACTGTTCTGTTTGAACAGAAAAAAGCCAAACTGCAGGAATCCAACCCTCCATAACAGTCCCCATCCACTGCCGTAGAAGAACCACATTTGGTTACTTAACCCTTTAACATTCTGCTCAACCAATTGGCAGAGCACATTTGAGTCACTATATCTTATGATAGAATGTGCTGAACTTGTAATTGTGATTGTACCATCTCTACCACTCGGTAGAGGTATGTTAGGATAAAAAACAACCACTAGAAGTCAGAAATGCACCATTTTCTTGTCTGAAAGCAAACCAGCAGCTTCATATCCATACCACAAGTAATAAACTGTATCAAATCCTGAAAAACCATTAGTGCTGTTGCACCACCACACTGTTAAAAGTGAACAATTTTAACATGCTATTGTACAGTTTTTGTATTTGTAGTTTATGTTCTGATGCTCACATATCATTATATATTTAAAGTGGACATAAAAAATGATGGGGTCTTTAAAAAAAATAAAACACTGACTATTTTTTAACCTCCAGGAGTCTGGGGGTATCACAAACACTCTGTTGTAGTCTGACATGCCTTGACTTTTTTACAATTTACACACATCTAAAATTATTTTTTCCAAAGTGTTACACAGGCTTTTGTTCAGAGCAAACTATAATATTAACTAATATTATACTAATATTAAACTAATATTTGGATTAAATCTGCTCTAAACTTAGATTTTCCAAAAAAACTATTTTCAGATGTGCTGATATGTTGTGAAAAAAACAATAAACATTTCTAGCCAAGACTTTTGAGCTCTGAACTAAATAAACAGAGGTGTTGGCTACACACTGCTCATTACAGTTTTTAGAAATTGTATGTGGTATTTTAGAAATTGTATTGCAATACGTGTGAGAGGTGAAATATCTTTGTTCATGTGAGCGCTCTTTGTTTATAGAGACCAAATGGGCATTTTCACACATTTCTCGGCAGCTAATCCTTCACTAGCATGTGGAGGATCACCATGTTGTTATCATATGAATGGCAGATCACATGAATGGGTGGGTGGGGAAAAGGGTTACACTCCAAGTCACAGCTAAAAATTTGCCTCTGGTTATTTATGTTTCTCTCACAAGAATCAAAAAATATATTTCAATTCAACCTATATAGATTTTAAACTTACACCCTTTAAGGTTGGTCTAAGATCAAGTCTGAAGTTATTTTGCAGGCTTCTCCTAGAGAAATATGACCAAATCAAGAACCACATCTTTGTTTTGAAGAGGTTAAGACATGCCACTGACTGAACAGGACAGCTTTCAGAAATTACTCTAAACTTGATAAACCAGAGGGTTCAAGAGAGTTTGTTTGTATATGTATGTCTGTCATGTTAGACCCCTCCCATTTCCATATGTTCTCCAGACCCTCAACTGAAGCATATACACTTTAACCTTAACCTTTCTCTACAAGCTCCTACAGAATGCCCTTATATACCCTAAATCTGCTGTCAAAAAGTGGGGGTAGTGTCTTTTGTGTGAATATGGGTCTGAGTGATAAAGACTAAACTGTGTTTGTGTTCTTATGATGTCCAGAACATGGCTGGACTCTCTGGCAGTAATCTGAGTTGTTTTCTTATAAACATTTGGAAGAAAACACAGCTCCTTGTTTGTGGTTTACACAGCCCCAGTAGCAAATCTGAGGTTGGCAGGACCAGGACGTAGAATCAACACACATCAGTTACTTGTGGAAAGGCTATTTCTGAAGTGCTTATTGATGATTATGGGTGCTGATTAGAAATGATGGAAGAGGTGTTGAAATGAAGCTCTTTCTGGATCTGATGAAAATGTCTGGCTCACAAATGGCTTGCAAAAGTAAATTTGTACATTTGTATCATGTTTCATAATGGACATTTTGCATGAGGATGCTTGTTCTTCTAAAAATTATTTGAAGCTGAAATAAAGACAATCATCGTATAATATCAGATTTATTTTATTGTTACCTTACAAGCAGTACAAACTGGATCCATTAATTAGATTGGATTCCGGGAGACTTCTTGCTGTAGCATGATGGCTGATACCCCCTTGAGGCCTAAATTATAATAAAAACAGGGTGGAGACAGAGAGGTGTAGGGTGCAAGTAAACAGTATGAGAACAGGTAATGGCAAATGTGAATGTTTGTGGGTGGAGGGGGAGAAGTGTGGGTGTAGTCTACCTCAAAGTTAAGTTATAATTATATAAAACTATATTGAGGTATATCAGTGGCAATTTGGTAATTTTGACATTTGAATGAATGAATCATAATAAACTGAATTGTCATATATTTCTGGGCAATAATGGCAAAATTCAGCATCACAGTCATTTCCAGATACATCGAAGTTGAAGTCAGCTTTTCTTGCCAAGTGAACCCTATACTGTGTAATCATTTTATGGGATAGATTGTTATAATGGAGATATCATTAGGATTTGCATCATTGTGTGACACTGATACCTGTATGTCACTATAGCAGAAATGATCTGCTTACTTGTACATTGGCTATCTTTTATTACAGAGAAGTTACTGATGAAACTGTAAAATTTCTCTTTTTAATTTTCAAGTTCAAGTAAATGTAGAGAGAAGCAGAAGTACTACAGTTTACTGACTGCTGTTTTACTATGGAGAGGCAGTGGAGACTACAGCTCCTGCCAATTAGCTAGGAGTAATTAAGCCCCTCCCCTTAAAGACCAAGGGGGCGCTGAGTAGTGATTTTATCACCCCCAGTCATGTCTGTTTCGGATTAGAACATGCAATAGCAGTAACTAACCAATGTGCTAAAGAGTTTTGTAGGTGGTGTCTCCGTCCAGGGAAAGTCGTATTTAATGCAGTATTTGGGTGAACTCTTCCCTAAACTGGGAACAACCGGTTTGTGTTTGCTTGAGGCATAGGGAGAGCATGCTCTTAAAATGTGGTTACATTGGCATCAGCCCAAACCATTAAACCCTTAAAGCTATCCATAAAATATTTTCAGTGCATGGTTTTCTTTTTTTTTGTTTTGTTTTGTTCTTACTTCAAATTTAAGAGACACGTTTTTAAACATGTGCCCTGTTCTTGAGCATGGGAACTAGAGATGGCACGGTATCGATAGGTATCGGAATTGGTTTGTAATCAGCAGAAAATGCTGGTTCAGATATCAGAGGGGAAACAGTATGAATCTGATTCAGTTCAGTGTTAAATCAATCATAAAACTCACATATGATGTGATGATGATAACTGTGTATCTCTTTCTTGGTGGTAGTAGAGTGATTGAATAGTCTGAATATGTGAAACAAATGCTAACAAAAAATAACCTAAACCCATCAGAAAGTGCAGGTGCTGAAGGAGACACAGAATGGAAGGTTCCACTAGCCAGCAGTTGCTAGGTTGTTTCAATGTGCTTTTACTAGATGGTTGCTATGGTGTAACAAGAAGTTTCTATGGTGTTGCTTGATGGTTGCTATGGTCTCCAGGTGATTAATATGAAGTTGCTAAGTTGTTGCTGTGGTATCCAGGTGATTGATATGAAGTTACTAAGTGGTTGCTATGGGATTTCAGGTGGTTGCTATGGTGTTGCTTGGTGGTTGCTATGGTATTATTTTGTGGTATGGTATCTCAGGTGGTGGCTATAGTGTTGCTTGGTGGTATGATATCCCCAGCGGTTGATATGGTGTTACTTGGTGGTATGGACATTTCTAGTACCAACAGCGATCACATTGTAAGCCTCTTCACTGTACCAGGACATTATTGAACACTGAGTTATTTGCTTGACAGATCACCGAGCATCAGCTGGACACTCAGCAACTTGCCAAAATTATTGCCAATAGAATATTACTCTCTGGAGCAGATAAAAGTGATCCCGTTGGTACCTTGAATAATGCCAGGAGTGCGCTTCAGGGGTAAAAAAAACCCCTCCAGCACTGAGATGGTGAGCAGTGGAACTGTATATTATGGAACGATGGGTGCTTAATGATACTTTTGGAATGAGCTGGGGAGTTGGGGATAACATGGAGTGATGATAATCCAACATCCTAACCTTACCAATGCTCTTGTTAGTGAATGCAATCAAATCACAGCAGTGCTCCAAAGTGTAGTAAAAAGCTTTCCCTGGATAGTAGAGACACTCCAACAAAAACAACATAAACCTTTAATACTTAAGGTTATTGAATACTTCTTGTAACATAGCTGAAATGAACAAGAAAATGAATATTTTTCTTCCTCAGGATGAAGTACCCAGTGGATTCATTGGCCTCGGTGGATCCTGAAGCCCTGGAGCAATCAGCAAAAGACTACATGTCTAAACTGCTCTACAGAAAACCAGAAATATATGAGTCCCTCAGCCTGCCTGATTCCAAAGAGGTAAGAACCATGTAATAAATCAAGACCTGCAGCATGTTTCAAAGTAACTTATAATGGTTAAAGTCATGGCTTAGCCCCAAATTCTCCCATTATCCCCTTTAATGTTCAGCGCTCACTTCTTTGGTTTTGCACTGGCATTACGAGGCTTGATGTGAAGAAGTAAGTGTTTAGCCATAAGGTTTCTGTCATACAAACTGCATGCCTACATCGTCAAATGATGCATTACGTAAAGCAGGGACACCTTATGTATAACACCAATCATTTTATAGAATTCAGAATACCTACAGTAGTCTTGACTTCTTCCAAAAAAAATTTCAATTCAACGCAGATACAAATTCTTGGTGTAATTTAGCTGTGATTCCACAGCCACAAAAATCTGTCAGCAGACAATCCCAGCAAAACAACTTATAATGGAATGGGCTAGCAGTTAGCATGGGTTAGCCTCTCCAAGCTTGTCTTACAGAAACTAGCTAGCTAGCTACATACTTTTTCCGATTCTGAATAAGATTTATAGCAGAAGTTGGCCAACCTCACTGAATTATTTTAAGCTTTGAAGGGCAACATTGAAAAAAAAAAATCATGTACACTACTGGTCAGAAGTTTTAGAACACTCCCAATTTTTTCCAAAATTATTCAGTTTAATGTCTCGTTGCACATGTTAGCATAGCAGTTAAATTAGTCATCATTAAATCAATTACTGTATATATATATTTATTTTAAGCTTTGAACACAAAGTAGCACCTTTGTCAGTTATAACAGCTGAACACTCTCGTAACATTCTTTCTACAATAGACATCAAACATTCTTCAGACAGTTCTTCACAAATCTGCTGCAGAATGTCACATAAATGTTGGCACTTGTAGGTTTGCTTTGCTTTTCACTTCATCACAAATCAGCTAGTTGGGGTTTAAGTCTGGAGACTGTGCTCCACTCCATGTTTTCAAGCTGACCATCTTGTTGTTTTTTCCTGAGGTAGTTCTGGCAGAGCTTGGACTTATGTTTTGGTAGTGTGACCTTTTGGTCCTCTTTTACCCGGTCCTCTTTTTGAGACTTAAAAGTTACGTCCGGGCAGAATTTCACATACTGTACTTCTGGGATTTTTTTTTACTCAAGAAGTGTTTCGTTCACAAACTAGTCTCGCCTTCCCCCTGTTCCGTTCGGTTCGCTTGAGTGAGATGTTATGCTATATTAGATGGAGACGGTAGAGCATACAGGAATACAAGCCACTCAATCTGAAACCTATTTTCCTTTATGCAGCCCACAAGCTCACTGATTGGCTGTCTCCGCTGTCTCAAATAGCTGGACTTTCACCTTTTAAGTTAACATGCTGAGTGTTAGTTCTGCCTGTGCCACATCAGCTAGACTTAGTTTAATATAAGAGGTTTAATATTAAAATGAATTAACATTAACATTTGAGTCTGTGAGCATACGTCTACCAGTCTGTGATAAGCCATCC
This sequence comes from Crenuchus spilurus, assembly GCA_036984385.1. Classification (NCBI taxonomy): domain Eukaryota; kingdom Metazoa; phylum Chordata; class Actinopteri; order Characiformes; family Crenuchidae; genus Crenuchus; species Crenuchus spilurus. Next base: position 6,741 of record BRDA01011341.1, on the reverse strand, counting down.
GTTTACATGCCTCTAAGTTTAACTAATATCAAACGAAGTCAGAATTTCTGCGTACAATTTTTACTCAAAAATGAGGTATGATTATGTGTGACCCTACATTCCAACCATGATGCTACATGCTTTTAACAGTTTACTATTATACTTAATTTTATACAATATTATATTATATACAATTTTAAATTATATATCATTTTAAACATTTTTATTTTTATTATTTAATAATATGTAATAATGTATTATTTTATTATTGATTAATATTATTTTTATTATTTTATTATTCATAATCATGTTTAATAGTTATTATTAGTATATTATTAATAGTAACTAGAAATTATTAATAGAATATAAATTATAATTTGTCAATATTTATTGATAATTAATAATAATAATAATAATAAAATTTATTCTCAAGCACAAAAAAACCCAGTATATACAGTGTTATCTTCATTATAGATGTCAAAAAGTATTTGCAGCTCCCAGTGTTTTCTTTCATGTGGAAAATGGGTCCAAATGGCTTTTTGAGTGTTAAAGGTTGCGGACCCCTGCTCTAGAAGCACTTCGATATTCCTTACTGTGGCATGTCTACCGATGGCAGTAATCATGGAGCAGTGAAAATATTCCTTCTGCTCAGTCAGCATTTTGATTGAAAGAATTGTGGTGTGCAAAGTAAATTACTTGAAATTAAAAGAACCCCAACAAAATTATACATTTCCATGAATGTCCTAGTGTACCACTTTTTTAAAAATGTCTGTGTATTTAAACATGTGATACATTATACCGCCCCTCCCCCCCAACCCCAGCACTAAGGTGTCCTCTTTTTCATCATCTCAGATCTGGTCACTCTAGTTTTGGGTCATTATCTTGCTGTAGGATGAACCCATGACCAATTAGATGCATACCAGAAATGTTCTAAAACTTTTGAAAACCATTCTAAAACCTTTGACTGGAAGTGTACACCACAGTTTCTGTCACCATTCAGGTTTATTTGGCTAAGCTAACATACAGTAACATTTGAGACATTTATGAAAAACTACAGACTTGTATCCCCTTCTTCAGAACCGTGAGATGGGTGAGGCAGGTAGACCAGCCTCCCATGGTGAATACTGATTGGTCATTTTGCTAATAAACTTATATTAGTGAACCCTTCAGAATATCTGCAGAAGGGCAATCATGTGATGGGAGTGAGTACTTTTGATTGGACAGTACCATCCTCAAACAAATCCTAGATCAGCTAGAATATGAAAATAGCATATATTAAATTCATTTATTAAATACACGATTTTATATATTTTTTCCCTACCTCTCACTTACTTTTGTTAACACTTTGGTGACATATACACAATATGATTTTTAAAAATTCAATTTTCTCTAAATTGTATTAGTAGCCAATCAACCCACCCATCCATTAGGACTCAATCAGTTGTAATGTCCCTGACTCTAGGATGGTGAAAATTAGCACAGGTCTTCTCTGATGCATGTGAAGTCATGGCAGTTGTCAATGGCAATGACAGGCAGCATGACCGGGAGTCAAACTCGCGATCCTCAGATCATAGTGTCAGCGCCTTAGTTTACTGAGCAACTCGGGGCCTACAATATGATATTTTTGAGATTTTTATTCTATGTTACAGATTGAAATTGGCCTCTGTAATGTGGGCTTTGTGCCATTATATGGAGATGGGAAGAAACAGAAGATTCTTGCATTGTTCTTGCCAGAGAACATTCACAAAGGTAACATGTATACTAGAAAATAAACTTTTCTTATTTTTACATTTATTCTGTTGCATTAATGATAACACTAACAGTTTACACATTTTACCCTGTTTTGCCTTGCCAGCTGTTGGTCTCTATCTGCTGGATCAGTGGTGGTCAGCTGAGGATATTCTTAAAACAGGAGATTCTTCAAGAACAGGACTACTCGAGGTGCCTTTATTTACTTGTAGTTACATTTCTGCAGTGTTTTTCTAGACACCCAATGCACAGCATCCACCTGGATGTGCCAGAACACTCACCACACATCAGCTTTTAGACACATGAATAGAAACTAGGCCAGTTCTTTGAAGAAGGGAAAGATTAGAGGTGGGAAATTTCACCAGGACATCAGGGCAATACTCCTGCTCTTTTAGAGGAAATGACCAGCCATGTTTTCTCAAGAAATAATTAGGTTTTATGTCTGAAAGACAGCATCATTTATACATTACAGTGTCCATGTCACTGCATTAGAGCATTGGGATCTTCACAGAACATAGGAATAGTGCCTCCTTAGAGGTCTCTCATTCAAGTACTAACCAGACCCAGACTCTCTTAGCTTCACTGGATTTGCATGTTATGATGTTCAGGTGCTATGACTGCTTTTGAGTTGTTGGAGCGGCCTCAGAAGTTATGATACCTCACCTTGATCATCTGTAACCCAAAACATACATGTTTTATATTAACTATATAACTATTAAATATTATTTTTTTAAACTCCAGGTCAAAACCTTTGGAGAGAGGATAGTCTTGTATGTTCTCAACCGAATTATATACAGACAGAGGGAGCAATCCAGTGATGATGTTTCCTTTCTCCTCCATGGAGAACATGAAATGGCCAAAATCTTCTGGAAAGATGGCGAAGCTATTGGCTTTTACTCAGTCAAGCCTGAAGGTACCCATTAGTCTTCATGCATACTACATTTCCAATGTATTTGAAAAGTTTTTTTTTCCATCATTGCTCCATTTGTTCTCATCAACAGGCAGCTTATGTCCTAAATTTGTGACACAGCAGTACCAGCTTCCCATCCTGGACAGCATATTCATCAGGAAGTGCTACCGAGGCAAGGGGTGTGGTCTACAAATACTGGACGACTTTGTAAGAAGTTTCAAAGCTGAGTGCATGGGACTGAAATATCCACTTCCAACAGCAATGTATAAAGGTACCACTGTCAATCAAATGTCAAATATCAGATTGTATCATCTCATTGGCTTTTAACTGTTCTCTTATGTCATGTCTGAATCCCTTTTTGCAGTTTGCAAAAACTATCTCAGTACTAATCCGGCAGATGAAAAACTGCTGTGGGAAGTAAAGGATATAGGAACCCCTTTTCAGAGAACTTCAGTAGCTCTAAAGCTGCAGACAATGGAGCTAAAGGGTAAGAAAATTAGTCAAAATAAGTTTGAATTACACCCTAATTCAGTCAAGTTACAATGTCAAGTAAGTTTTATTTAATACGAGCCACAATTTCTCGTTTGATAGAGGATCACGTCACAGAACGGTTACATTTTGAGACAGAAAACACTGATGTTGCAATGAAAAAGGTGATTACACAAGCACAGAAAATGACAGTGTACACAGAGGAAGTTGTGGTATGTAACTCTTAATACTTAATATCAATATAATTTTATTGTAGACTTTATCAGAGCATTATATAAAATTACAGAATGATAATCTAACCCTGATCCACTCTCTGAGTTTAGGAGGAGGTTGTCCAGATTAAAATTACAAAAGGCAAGTACAGTTTAGTCAGTCATGTGTATATTGTATAAAAAGGTATATTTCAAGATCTCACTATTATTCACTTTTACAGAGGTGCAGGACACACCTGTTACAACACGTGGCAGAAGCAGCAATCTGAAGCGCAAAAAGCTTGACAAAGACACAGGAGCAACAACTGAGAAAATCATTAGGTAACAAAAAGTTCTTATTTAGGGAGAGTAAATACAGACTCACATTCCTTTTTTTATTTAAACAAAGAGAATCTAGTTTCCAATGCAGAATGCTACTGCAGAGACTAAAGAGTGTGGCATACACAGTGTATGTTGTTCATCTCTACAATGCACATAATCACATATTTGCATATCATATTATGTATTGTTTAATAACTAGCAAGAGTTAATTCAGAAGGTTTTTGACATTTGCTCACAGAAGATTCCTTGATTGTACCAAAAATGTATAAATATGCCTCAAACAGGGTGGAGGACATTGAGGCCGGGGTTCAGCCTCCAGTCTATGAGCCAGTGCCTGAGATTGTTGTAAGAACTACAAATGTGAAAGAGGCTGATGGGAAGGTATGACGGAATACTACTTTAGAGACAAAATCGATAGCCTACCTCTGCATTTAACAGACTCGACTCATTCATTGACATTTTCAAGAGTTTGTGTTGTCATTTGATATTATTTTGCAGGATATAACTGTCACAGTGACTCATGGTGTGTTGGATGTTACTCACATTCACTGTGAACATCAAGAACTGGCTTCTGCACCTGAGGAGTGTGTGCTGGAAGTGTGTGCTCCAACTAGCCCTACCACAGAGCCTGCTACAGTAACTCCAGAGGAAGCTTTGGAGAAATCGGATATGCTCCAATTGACTCGTATTGCAGAAATTCAGACAATGACGAGCAGCGAGAAAGCACAAATTGTGAAATCTTTGGAAGCCACCACTGATCCAGTCAGTCTTCAGCCTTTAGAGCTTCAGCAAGTAGTAGAGATTGTTAAAATGACATCAGGAGTTGGAATGATAAAAGAAAAACCTGAAGAGGTCACAGGGACTAAAGATAATAAAAATGAGTTTGAGGAGGAGATAGCTGGAAAGGTTGTAGCAGATATGGAGGCAAAAGTAAAAAGTAATGAAATAACACCTTTTCAGGAAGCTAGCCAGCAGTATGAGCTTGATCTTAAACCAGATACTATGCATTCAGTGGAGAGCTCAACCACAGACATAAGAGTTTTGAGAACAGGTGAAGCAAGCACTGGCACTCCTCAGCGGATGTCCACACGTCTCCACAAGGAACTTCATGTGACTAGTATACTGTGTCAGTTAGAGGCTGAAACTGCATCTAAACAAAAATCAATGAAAAGAAGCAAAGCAGTACAACAAGAGGAAAGTGGCCAGGCAGTGAAGGAGAAGAAAGAAGCCATTAATATTTTTGGAGATGCTAATGAAGCATGTGGAAATATAACAAAGATAGATGTTATAAACGAAGAAAAATTAAGAGAAAAACATGAGTTCATTCCAGAGGACGTTTTAAAAATTGAAGATATTAAGACAGTTGAGAAAGTAAGAGACAATGATCAAGAAGAGGCAGAAATACATTCAGAACAAAAGAACAAAGAGGAATCATCTGTTAGAGATTCAGCAGAAGTAATGGGGAATGAAACCTCTGAAGAACCGTTTCAACCACAGAAAGATGCAGAACAACCAGGTTTAGATGGAATTACCAGTGAAGATCAAGAAATTGAAGCAGCTGAAAAGGAAAAAGCAGAAGGAGGAGAGGTAAAGAAAACAGCAATGGATGAAAATGCGGTTGGTGACCCTGAAGAAAGAGAAGAAAAGAAAACTGAAAACATGGCAGTTGAGGATACTGTTTTAGAAAAGGACCCTTCAGTTCTGTGGCTTTCACTGACAGACAAAGAGCACATGGACCAGATGCAAGATGAGGAACATATGAAATACATCAGCATACGTGAAAAGGAAAAGAAAACTGAAGTTCAGGAGCCAAGTCATGTTGAGGTGAAATCATATAATTGGACTGAACCAATACAAGAAGCAGTAGAAGATTTAGATAAACAAGTCCCAGGTAAGGAGGAAACAGAAATGGAAGAAGTTGTTAAGCCAAGTGATGTTAATAAGGAGGAGACATCAGATAACTGGACTGAACTGTCTGCAGAGAAAGATTCAGATTTGGTGGACAATTCAGGCTCACCTGGAAGAAGTGTTGATGGAAAAAGATCAAAATATTCAACACCAGTAAGACGTTCTGCGAGAGGTAAAGGTTGGCCTGCAGAAAGTGAATTAACAGAACGAGTTCTCAGAAGTGGTAAAAAATCAGTCACAGCCATTTCCAAACGGAAGTATGTGCAACACGACAAAACAGTGAGGCAACAAGAGGAAAGTGCACAAGCAGTAGATGATCCTGAACTTGAGCACATTGAGGATGTTATGGAGTCTCACACTACAGAAGGAGAAGAAATTGAGAGTGAAAGTCTCACTGAGGAGGGGTGCAAATTAGAAAAGGAGTATTTCAAACCAGAAACAGGTGATGACCATGATAGGCAGAAAGTAGAAAAGAAAATAGAAGCTGGTTCACAGAATGAAGAATCGGTAGCAGTCATAGATGTTAATGATGCTAAAGTTGTGGAAGATTTTGAAGTCCAAGTTGAAAGGAAAACAACATTACAGTCAACTGGAGAGACTGATGAAGATGAAGAGGAGCAATTAGTCACAGAAATGTCTCAGAAAGATGATGAGCAGAAGGATGTTGGGTCCACATCAGTTTTCACACTGCAAAATACAACTGTTGTGCTTGTGGATTTTAATAAAG
>BRDA01011336.1:0-11216 GCA_036984385.1 Crenuchus spilurus | reverse complement strand
GTGCCAGCCGCCGTTGCCAGCTGAAACTCTACAGTTCAAAGAGGAAGCCAATTCTAAGCAAGCTCCACAAGCTCAGACGTCTGCACTGGGCCAGGGGTCTTTTAAAATGGAGTGTGGCAAAATGGAAGACTGTTCTGTGGTCAGATCAGATATGATGTGTTTGTGTGTGTACACATGTGTTTAGTGGTAAACCGGTTCTGATTTCACTTCTGTTTACACACAGAGCTGCTAAAACATCAGCCGGCTGACTTTATTCACCTTCTGCACCTGATCCTAGTGCTGGGCAATAAAACAATATCGATATTTTTCACAATAATTTTTCCCTCGATGACGATGATAAGCCGGGACAATAGAATTCAATAAGCATTAACATTCGTTTCCATTTCACGTCTTAGCAGCTTGACAGTGAGTTCAGAAGTCTGATACTGCTGCTTGTTAGCTCCTCCTCACCAGCGCCGCCAAAATGCACTGTTGTGTTTAAGACAAGCTGTGATTGACTGAGAGCGTAGTGGGGCGGGGCGAGAGAGCGCGAGATCACTGTGTGCTGGTCTGTTTGTGTGAGAAGGAGTGTGTGTGTGTCGGCCCGAGTACTAGCATTAGCCTGTTAGCTTGTCTCTGTAGCCTGTTATGTTGGAGTGGCTGCAGCCGACAGCAATCACTGTAAGTTTCAACAATAAAGCGACGACTGTAAACATCTTTCTCGTCCATCCTTTTAACTCGTCCAGCCGGACGCTACAATATTATGTTCTGACAATAAACATTTTAATATTTTAAACAGTAACATTTCATGTGTTTAAAACTGTGACAGTGTTATGAAATTTAATCTCGTGATAATTATCGAGATCAATATAGAAACATTTATCGTGATAACATTTTTGGCCATATTGCCCAGCTCTAGCGCCTCCTGTTGTCCACCAAGAGTGTGTAATACGGTTGGTGTAACTGAATGGAGTCCTGTGAGATGGGGGCTTAAGTTTTTAACAAACTGCTAAAGCCACTCATATAAAAACTATAATAACCACCTTATACAGATGTGAACATCCAGTGTAACAATAACAAAAACAGCCTGTTTAATGAACAGAGGTTAGAAAAGTCCACATAAACATGACGTCTCCTAAATGTCATTAATAGAGCTGATCTAAAGCACAACACTGTGATGTGGGCTGTGGGCCCTTTAAGACTTACAGAACCTTTATAATCGCTGCCCTAGCTTTGACTGTATATTTACACTGTTTGTGTGCCGAGGGAGGAAAACGTACCTGTACAGGTCTCAATAGAACAAAAAAGGAGAACACGTTCCAGCTAAAAGCTGCTGCTGATCATTTCTAAACACGGCCTTCAATTAGAGGAAGCTTTAGAGGCCTGAGAGCAGCTCCGCTGACGTAACTCCACTGACATTTACAGCAGATTTCACCTAAAAGCTTTAAAAATGAGCCGGTTTCTCATTACAGGAGAGTCACGTTCATTCAGACCTTCAGTTTATTAAGATCTGACCCTGTTTACTACCTCAGACTCGCCCCTGAATACACTTTTAAAACTGAAACGGTCTTTATTTCTCACTCTGAGTCTCTGTATGTGTATTTATTTAGCTCTGGGGACATCTGAACATTAGCTAAATGTCATTACATTAACATCTAACCTGCAAAAGACATCTCAGCAAGTGAGCTCATCTAAAGTCTAGTCTAAATGTCTCAGGTTAATAGTGTAAGTGTATGATTAGACTGTTTAAGTCGTACTAAAATGATCTCACTACAGTGAGGTGATGTTGGTGATATTCTACATCAGAAGTGTGCGATACGGCAAAAGTCTGATATTGTGATACTTACAGTACAATATGTGTCTGTTGTCAGGTTGATGAGCCTTTAAATCTTTGAGTAAAATGAATCTGATTTAATTTAGCTGCAGTTAAACAGGACTAGTCATGTGACTATTACACAATTCTGCAGCTTTTATTAGTTGTTGATTGTTGTTTTTGTACCGTATTCGTTGTATACTCAGGAAAGTGTGCTGTGATGTGATCTGTATGTTACAAACTCAGGTTTCATTTATCTAAAGCTGCTGTTATATCACGATTTTCACCTTGAAAACATGACTTTTCACTACTTTTACTAGCATTAGGTTGAATTGAATGATGGTTTAGACTAACAGAGAGCAGAATACTCCACCTGCTTGTTCACAGCCCTCTATGGCCTGGCTGTACTTGTCCAGTGCCTCTCCGAACTGTCCGTTTTTAAAGAGCATGTTGCCCTGGTTTTTCAGACGGGCGAGTGGGGGGGGCAGGGCTCCAGCTGGAGCGTCCAGGTTACAGTTTTCTGCCCCCGTCCCGCCGCCTGCAGGGCTTATGCTCCCTCTCTCCTCCCCCGCTCGCCTCTCTACATGATGAGTGCCATTAACCTCTGGCTTTTTCCCCTGGGGCTCCTGCGACCGGGCGCTCCGGTTGGTCCCGGGGGTCCCGGGTCGGGAATGCTGTGACCCTCCTTCTTCTCCTTTTCCTGGAGCTTTCTTCTGAGCGTTCCCCATGGCTTCTGTTTGTCTTAGAGCCAAGTCAGCACTCTATCCCACACACACACACATACACTCACTCCTGCTCATGCTGCCTAGTCTCTGCGGTGTGTGTGTGAGAGAGAGAGCAGGATCAGTAGCCTGTGATGTCATAAAAGGAGGAGGAGTCAGAGGAGGAACCGCAGTAATGCGGTGTGTCGCAGAACCGGGGAACCACTTTATCTCGCTCACTGCGAAGGAAACCCCCCAGAAAGACTTAAAGGGACGGTTCACCAAAAAATCAAATTCACATTTTAGCACAGGTTTAATCAGAGCAGTCAGGTGTACTTTGTTAGGTTTGCACTGGATGTTAGTATTGACTGCAGCATGACTGCTTACCTGAGCTCACAGAAACGGCATCATTAGGTCTGTCTGAGGTTACTCAGTGTGATGTAGTTCAGCTTTCATTACGAGTCAGCTTAACAGCATCATTGTTTAGAAAAACTGCAGGGTTTTACTGCCAAATTATTATTATTATATAGCACACTCCTCCTCCTATGTGAAGTCGGCCACCAGCTCCAGTGAACGTGCTCAGAGGAGGCGCAGGATCAGCTCTGATACATCAGCTAACAGAAGCCTGAGTCAGTGGACATTGTATGGTAGCAGTGATGGGGAGAGAACAAAAGTGACCAAAACATCAGCCAGAAAGGATGAGAACAGAGAAAAGGTCTGTGGTCACCACCTGCAGAACCACTCCTGAATAGGGGTTGTCTTGCTAATTGCCTCTCATTTCTACCTGTTGTCTGTTCCATTTACACAACAGCAGGTAAAACTGATTCACAGTCAGTGTTGCTTCCTAACTGGACAGGTTGGTTTCACAGAAGTGTGGTTGACTTGGACTTACATTGTGTTGTTTAAGTGTTCTATTTTTTGAGCAGTGTGTATTAAAAGCTATTCACTCACTTTAACTGTTAAGTTTAGTTTTTGATTAACTTTTGTTTTACTCGCTGCCCAACCGTTCACTGTCTGTGCTTATGTCTAAAATTAGCTGTAGAGATGAGAAGCGCTCTTCTCTGATTGGCTGCATTAGTTTTGTAGGTCCAGTAAAATAAACGTTCTACTAACCTCCATCCCAAGAAAAGTGAAAATGCCGTAAAATCATTCGTTTGTTCATTTACTTTAAAAAAGGACAAAAAGATTTCAGTGATAATTCAGTTTAATATAAACAAATGTAAAGATGTCCTCACACTCACAGTTGGCACAGAAGAAATAAAACTATAAAAGTATAAATAACTGTTCTGGTTCCACGTTTATCAGGTGAGTCATCAGGACGGAGTATGAAAGGAGCCGTTAAAGTCACGTTACTGTGTAAGACTGTAGAGTTGAGCTCTTTCATAGTCTAGTCATTATATCATGTAAACATTCAGGTCGTCTGAGGAAATCTCGTCAAAACGTTTGTCCTGAATGCACCGCCGTCTTCAGCTCTTCATCACATGTGACTCCGTCCTCTTATTGCTTCTTTTGAGCTTGAATTCTGTTTATCTTATAAAACTCAAAACAAACTTTTTGTGATTTGTGCATTTCTTCCTGTAAAAGTTATGACTGATATTATATGGGAATGGCTAATAATTCCAGCTGATGTGTTGTATGTAACTTGTGCAGTGAGTGGATCTGGATAGACCTGCTGTCACTTCCTGTAATGTAGCGCGAGTTACAGAATTTATATTCAGATAGTTTAAATGATCATCAGTTATATCAGACCTGAAGGTTCCACATTGATTTAATGGTGCTGCTGATATTGATCCAGTTCAGCACTAAACAGATTTACCAAACAGACATTTAATCTGTTCTTTTTTAGAGAAACCCTTCATTTAATCACTCAAAATTATTTAAGACAGTAATACTTGTAGCACCAACATGACGAGACAGTGCGCTGAAACACGCTGTGTCAACCGTCCATCTTTACCAAAAAAAGGACACAATCAGCACTGTAAACAAAACTGTATTTAATTCAACCTGTATACACATATTTACATTTTCCATCTGAAATGATGTAAGAAAGACTTCACAAAATAATCTAACAGTCCTGGTTCAGTAAAACCTCATCAGGCAGATCATCGGGCATCAAACACGACCACTGGAAGCTGGAGTTAAGGAGAAAATGAGTCCAAACACTTCAGAGAGCTTCAGAACATTAAGTAAATGATCTACAATGTTATTAATGCATCTGTGTAAAATAATCTTTAACGTGAAAAACTATTTAAAAGAATTTATTTGGGTATGACGGTCACATTCATTTGTCTGAGAAATGTTTATCAGCTCCTCTGGCTGGTAGGAAATGTAAAGAAGAAGGTAACCTCAGCTTGGTGATTAGTGCTGATGTTAGATTCAGTAGAAGTTTAGACTTAAAGCTGCTCTGTGCACTGATCACGGTCCGGCTGGTTAGTGTTGTGTTGGTGTTCTGTGGTTTAGAGCGTCTGAATGCGGGGTTACAGGGCCGTTTTGCTGTTACGTAAGTGGTGGGGAGTCAAGTATATGTGGACTCACTAAGAGGAGAGACTGTGATGACGGAGCTCAATTCTGATTGGCTAGAACTTCTGTGGAAGAAGAGGGGGTGGGGTGAGCAGGAACACGCTTCTGAGCAGGAATATTAGAAAGGAGCCGTTACGATGAACTCTTTTGGGATTTCATACAAAGCCTGTGTCATTACGCCCCTCCCCTTTAATAGGGGGCGGCACTGCTTTTTAATTTTGGGGTGTGTAAACTGCAGGGCTCTATAGCTGCTTCTTTAAACATTACAGAAGTTTCTCTTTAGGATGAATGAATTGATGAATAACTCCTGGCTTTACACAGTCGAGTGCTTGTTTCTCAGCTCTTACAGGGCAGAGACACTGAAGAGAAAAAGCCCAAAATAAGAGTCTGAGGAATGCTTTTGCACTACAGCGTAACTCCTAGTCACCCAGACAAAGAAGCTTAAAAGTAGTGCAGCGGGGAGCATCACTCTGTGGTTGACAAGTAAATTCTACTGTTGTAACCAATTCAACATCGTGTGAATAATAGTTTGTCATTTCACAAGCAGAACGTTGGTGTCGTATGAAAGGAGAGAAGGCTGGCACTGTTCTTAAGCTTAAAACTCATCTCTAATCTAGAGTCAGATGTTTGAGAAAGCTATAACTGCTTATATTACTCTTAAATCTTCTTTTTCATTCATTTTCTACATAATTGCAGCTTTTTTAGTCATTAAAACATTTTTCTTCTCTCCTCTAATCTAAATGTTCAGATCCTCCACTCAGTCTTCCAATATTAGAAAGTTTGTCTAAGGATCTTCGTCTCTGTTACTCTGAGTTTAGTGGTACATTTTTAAAACAGACTCTGGCAACCTTGCGGCCACGTCACCAGATTGGCTGTAATTACTGACGTCTGCACTGTTATTTGTGATGTGTGGACAGACAAATCAGATCTGGTCTCTTACTAATAACAGTGTGAACAGTCATCTCAGCAGATCTGAGAAACTAATCCAATTTACCTGCAGTCTGAACACAGCCCCAACGCATGTAATCAAAGCTCTGTGCTCGGCTTTAATAAGATCAGAGAGGATACGTCTCTTTGTTCTCTTCTTGTACATGATTCTGTAGCCACACTCTCTGCATCGGATGGGGTCTCTGGCTTTAATCTCATTTTCTGTGTGACATTCTGCAAAACATAAAACAGTAGTAAAATAAGAGCGTACAGATTAAATACCACAGGGCTTACTTTACATAGGCTGAGAAATGCTGACATTTCTATTTGCACAATATTTCTAAGCTGGATTGAAGGTACATGAGTACATACGACTACCTGGTTATCTGCTTGTTTCTCAGCTCTTAAAGGGCAGAAACACTGAAGAGAAAAAGCCCTAAGAGAGAGTCTGAGGAATGCTTTTGCACTATAGCCTAACTCCTATAGTCATTAAAACCGACATCGGAGCCTAAAGTAGTGCAGCTATGAGAGGTTTTTTTTGTTTTCCTGGATAATTAAACAGTAAAAGAGATGTTTAATGGGATGTTCTGGTGGTGACAGGAACCAGACGTCTAGAGTTTGATTCCTCTAATAGCTGTTAGTGCCTCTCCAACACTGAGAATATGGTGAAAAACTTCACCATCTGTATATTATCACTACAGGACTCCATTTTAAGACAGAAACACAGATCTGACCTCCACATATGTAGATCATGGGCTGCTGTTTAGGGGGCTGTAGATCTTTCTGAGCGTCCATCTGAGAAAAACACACACGATTAACACATCTAGCAACACTTTTCAAGTCAAAAGAGATGTAATATCTACCACAAATATCCACTGTATACAGACAACATCTACATTAGCTAGCCTAGCATGTTAACATCGCACTATTAAAGCTATTAAACAAAGAAACAGCACGGTGAAATTACCTGATTCTGATGTTCTAATCAACATACGCTAAAGTAACTATTGTCAACAGCAAATACCTTTAGTTTTAGTCTATTTAACTAAATTAAGGACAGATAAACAACAACGTGCTAACTTACCATGCGTTAGCCCTACGTCTCAGAACATATTGCGCATGCGCGCCGTGTGAACAATAGTCAGGTCTGTGATTGGTTGACTAAGGCTGTGTCTGAAACCTGAAGGTGGATAGATTGATCCCTTGTTGCCTAAGTATGTGCCTTAGAAGGCAACATCGCGGTAAAAGCATTTGTAACACATTCGGTAGGCATCAGTACACTTCCAAAATAAATTACTGCTGCATCTTAGTTTAGCTTCAAAATCTGACCACCGAGATTTGGACGCGACTTTTTTCCTGCCTTCCTGCCCCAGAACACAGAGTACAATGCAGCACGGTGAAGGGACTTTTAATGTATTATACAGTGAAATATTTCCTAAATAATATTTTTTTATTATATTTCTCTATAAAGTAAAAAAATTTGTCAAGTGTGGACTTTGTAGTTATATTCTGCTAACAATTACAAAGATTAATTGTAATAAAAATGCACGTAGAGTGAGTTGACAAACTTTACATACATCAAGTGTACACAGAACGAAATTTCATAAAAAAAACATACAGCAGCAGAGAAATACTATAACAATATAAAGTGCCGTAGTGAGAGATTTGCATATATATATATATATATATATAAAAAGAGGTAGTATAAAGAGGTAGTATAAAGAGTGCATACAAAGGTAATATATAAATACTTTATATAATATCTTATATTATCTTAGATAATATCTGGTACGAGGGCCCTGGTATCTTATACAGCAGCAATTTTTCATTGACAGTAAAGTTTGGGCACTTTTTTAAATATTTGCAGCTTTATAACTATGTCTACAAGCTGATTTCTCATCTGTAATCTGATCTGATGTGTAAAGAAACCACGGCAAATGAATAAATATTTTACATTTAAATGTAAACAATGACGTTTATTAAAGACAAGGGACTTTTATTATGTTAAAAAGCGACATCCATCCATCCATTATCACACCCGCTTAATCCTTATCAGGGTCGCGGTTAGTCCCCTACCCCATTAAAACGCGACATATTTCGTAAAATACTTCAAAAATGCCATCTTTCTTTATTTACATATGTTACATAAAATTTACAGCTGTATTAAAACTGTACATTGTGGTCACAAATGGCTAACAATTATAAAATAAATAATAAAACAAATACATGAAAAATAATATTTTAATGAGTTTGAGCACTTTATTTTTATTTTCTGAGCTTTTAAAAACGGTTCTCATTACATTACATTACATTACATTTAGCGGACGTTTTTATCCAAAGCGACTTACAATAGTAAGCTGATCTCAAGCTGATCTCATGTATATTCTGCTTCGATGTACAAAGTCAATAAAATAATTAAACTCAAAAGAAACTCATACATGTATATTAAAGACAATGTACATAATCACAATACAATAACAACATTTAAATAAATAAATAAATAAATAAATGAAAAGAATACATGTATTCAAACTTCCATTATTTTCATAGGCGAGGCTCGAGAAAGGTCATATGTAAATAAAAAAGAATTAAAAAGTGACTGTTGTTTAAAAGTGTGGGTTGTGTAAATATGGTATAAATAAATAAACAAACAAAACCGGAAGTGCAGCTTTGCGTCATGATCTGAAGCCCAGCAGCGACTTCAGGTGAGCTGTAGAGATGTGAAAATGTAGTTTTTGTCGTTTTCAACTTCATTACTTGACAATAACAGCTCACAGTAGACACGTTTAATGTGTTAGGTGACGTTAAAGTGTCTTTACAGCGTGTTTTTATCACCGGAAACGCTTGTTTTTAGTAGTTTATCAGTGTGGAGTTCGAGGTTTCAGTTTCTGTTCATGAGAAGTGATTCAGCACCGCGAATGTCCTATAAACACCTTTCAGTTACACTTGCAGTTATATACATGCGTGTATGTGTTTATTTTAAAGTTTACACTGAGGGTGGCTTTGGGAGTGGAAATCTTAATGTATGATTATGAGGCAGTGCATCACATTCGGTTCTTTAACAACGTTTTGCCAACATTTATCAACGTTTTGTAATTATATAAGAAAAGAGTCATTGGATTGAATACATTTACAGTCGCCGAATCCTTTATTGGACTTTGTTTAGACTCAGTAAAGTGAAAGCACTAATACACTATCATGTGTCATTTTGATTTCTTAAAGGGGAAGTTTTTCACATTTCAGTACATTTTATTCCTCTCTGTGCACAGTCTGATCTGTTGACCTGTTTTCCTGGCAGTGTTATTTCTACAAACATAAGACAATAAAATTTGTTCTCAATTTGGCTCATTTTAACCAATTAAAACGTCCTTTCAACATCATCCGCTCAGCATAAATATTCATGAGCTCACCATATAAGGTAAAACGACTTGTTTTGGGAAGAGTTCAAAAAAAACTTTTAAAAATTCTTTTAAAATGTTTGAAAACCACATCTGGGCATTTTCACTTCAAACAAAGTCATGTACCATCTACATAGATACCAAAGAATGATTATAAACTCAGAAATTACATTTTGTGGCTCCTTTTAAATGACATAGTTGAGTGTACTGTTTGTACATTAAGGAAGCAAAAGCTTTAACATTGTTTGAATAAATGCTGTCTTTCCTGATAATCAGGATGGAGGACAACCTGGAGGAGAGAAGTGTGGAGGTTTTGGACATTCCTGAACACGTGGAGGATGATCTGCTGTTGCTTTACTTTGAAAACAGGAGATCAGGAGGAGGAAGTCTTCTGTCTCTGGACAGAAGTGGCGACAGAGCATTACTAGTGTTTGAGAAACCTGAGGGTAAGGACAGGTTATGTTATCCATGTGAGATGTGTTCATAGTCCTTCAGAGTCAAGGTTGCCAGATCCAGTCCAATTTCTGCATAAGCTCTGCTCCACCTAAGCTGGAACTAACCCAAAATCTATAATGTCCAGTGCTGTATGAAGAAGCTATAATTTGTTAGAAGTACAGTCATATTACTTTTATTTTTTTATCATTCTTTCATTTTTTCTGGTTTATACTTTTGCATGTTGTTATTGTTATGTACTCTATAATTAGAAAAAAGAGAACACATACCTAATTGTAAGCTAGAACTTTTGTAATTAATATTTTCTGATGTCAATTAATTTGTCTATTTAAGACGTCACCATCAAAAATGGCTTCACCAACCTTATTTGCCCGTTTTAGCTCCTCAGGTATTTACCTCCTCCATACATTCACAACTCAAGTCATCCCTGTTTTACTGCTTCTACAGTTTTCATTATTTTATTATTTATTTATTTAAAATTTTTGCAATTCACTCCTCCCTCTTGGATTGTTTACCCAGGACTGTATTTTCAAGATAGTCAAAATTTGTGCAAAAATGCAAACCTGGCAACCCTTGTCTGAACAGGTCTTATTTTTTAAACACTTTTATTATCTTTCTTACAAAAATATTTTTTAAACCTCAGTCTTGTTCAGAAATATGACAAAAATGTTAAATATGACAGAACTGTACACAAAATCACTTTTAATCAGATTTAAATGTTGAAGCCTTTGTTTTAAGCTGATTATTACACTGCAGGTCATTGAAATCGCAACACAAAGACAGATGAAGTGATATTTGTTCTTGCTCTTGATACAGTCTCAAGTGCTTTTATAAAACAGAATGTAAACGATAAAATAAAATTAATCATTAATAACAATCACAGTAAACAATTTAACCGCCAAGAAATGTAGTTTGTTTAGAGTCTGTACTTGTTGGCAAGCATGTTTGTATACAGTTAGTTAATTTATTTTACTGTACACTATTTTCACTTCAGCAGTGACCCTGAGGTGGTTACAAACATCAGCAGCTCTGACACACCACCACCACATCAGTGTCACTGAGAATGATGCACAGTGACTTTTGGTATGTGACTGTGAATGTAATATGATTGCTGTTATTTCTAGTCGCTGAGAGAGTCATATTGAAAGAGTGCCACAAACTGAATGAGTGTAGACTGACTGTGCGAAGGAAGCCTCCAAAGGATCATGGGAAGTTGTTGCTGCGTGGACTGTCTCCCACCACCAGCCTGGACTTGGTGCAGCTTTATGTGGAGAACCTGACTGGAGTCGGATGCGATGAATACTCGCTGTACCCCTCAGCTAGAAACGATCTGGTCCTGATACACCTTCACAGACCTCCATCTGAGAGTGAGTCACTTCACACTTCAGCACTGAGGCTTTAAATAGTTTAAGTGTACTGTAAAGT
>BRDA01011335.1:10898-28139 GCA_036984385.1 Crenuchus spilurus | reverse complement strand
GGGGCCAGAACACTGTGAATAAACTGTACTTTCAAAAGTAGTGTCACATCAAAACTTTTTCCACAATATTCTATTTTTGAGATGCACTACTGTGCCTAAAATAGAGCAGCTATTTTGATAATTGGTCACTTATTGTTGCATCTGGTCATTTAGCAGATCTAAAGTGACGTACACAGTAAATCTGCCAGTGTTAAATCAACACTATTAGAGTTAAATTAACACTGAGGGTGTCAAAATGTAACACTCTCAGTGTTAATTTAACTCTAATAGTGTTGATTTAACACTGGCAGATTTACTGTGTACACACAGGAAACCAAAGTGATACAGCACGAATCTATATTGAGTGCAAGTGTTGATACTGAATTAAATCAAGAAAGAATTTAAGAGAAGTGACCAAATTAAGTGTTAATGGCAACAGCAAGGATCTGTGTTTCTTTTACTTCAAATTGTAGACAAGGCAGATGTATTAATATATCATATTCCACACAGCATGGACATACAGAGTTTACAAATTAAGAATATATTTACTTACAATATCATAAGAATATAGAATAATAAAACCAATATCATGAATCAAATTGGATCATCCCTACCTGAGGAGAATAGATGTGTCCAGGATGATGATTAGGGCCGTAGATGATTCTTAAATGACAGAAAACTGCATAACTTGCAGAATGAAGGTAATAAACTTAAAATAGTAATGTCTTTGTAATGTCTTTAAAGTACTTGACATATTTGATTAATTCTTTTCCCATTCGTTTCCAATTATTTAAACATATACATTATATAAGTTATTGAATACAGTGACAAAAACAATCAACATAACAAATACAGTGCCACATAAAATAAATTGAATATTGTGAAAAAGTTCATTTGTGTTCATATTTTAATAAAAAAAATCTAAAATATTTTATGTTTATTACTTCTTTTTGATATGTTTTATCAATTTTTAACTAGACATTTCTTTTTTTTTTACTGTTGATCAATTTGGCTTATAGCTCATGAAAATCAGAAATCCATAATCTCTAATTGTTAAAAATTAAGATTACTATTGAAACAAAAAAAGGCTTCAGACATGTTACTTCACAAGTACTGAATCTAAAATATATGAAAGTTTAGCTTTTTAAATTCAATTATGAATGCAAATTAATGTTTTCATTGTATTCAGATTTTTTTTTATCCAGTTTCTGGGGTTTTGTGATGCCAGCAGAGCAGAATCTCTGACTTTTGATATTTCTGTTCAATCAGTCATTTAAAACTTTATTTATATAGCACTTTTCATACAAATCAGATTGAAGTTCAAAGATTTGAACAACTGATTGACAAGAAACAATTATTTTTTTTATTATATAAATAAGAACTGTAAAAACAATAAAAATAGGTTAAATTTAAAAATATAAAATATAAGTGTAAAATGAAAGTAAAATTGATCTTTAAGTAAATATAAAAATAATTTAAAAAAATTATATATATATATATATATAAAACAAAATAAAAAATTTTTTTACATATGTAAATTGAAATAAAGAGTATTAAAAGAAGTATTAAAACTAAAACCATGAAATGCTTATAAAACACTACATAAAAGCCAGACTGAATAAGTTTTTAATTTGTATTTAAATATATTCGTATTTTCAGCTGATTTCAGCTCTACAGTTAGGCTGTTCCAGTATTTTGGAGCAAAGTGGTTAAAAGTGGCATCACCAAACATTTTCGTTCTGCTTTGAGGAACAACTAAAAGAGAGGCACTGGAAGATCTGAGACACCTCCCTGGTTTATAAAATGAAAGCATATTTGATATGTAATCTGGTGCAAGACCATGTAGTGCTTTATAAACCAATAAAAGAACTTTAAAATCAATACCATCAATACTGTTATCAGGAGTGTTGAGTTTACTAAAATACAACTGAGATAAAAGACCGTTTAAAGCTTGTACAACATGCAGCGCCACGTTCAGAGAGAGAATCAACAGAACTGCTCTGGCACTGTTCACACTGTCAGAAACTAAACTTAAAGTGTTGTTCTGTTGCTGTAAACAAGTACGAGTATTACTTGGCCCAGAGCTCCTTTCGAATGTACAAGACAAGTTACAACTTTTTCTTCTTATTGTTGTTCTCCTGAGCTGCAGACAGTTTTGTGCTGCCTGCTGATGCATTAATTTGATATTTCAGCCATTTTGTCATATCATTCCTGTTTTTGTGTATTTGGTTTGAATGTGTGCATACATTGTTCAGTTGTATTATTTGGACCTTTGATTAATCATAACAGCATCTTTTAAAGGGCAACATACAATGTAAAAATTAGTATTGTTAAGGGTTTAAAAGGGAAGGCTACTAATTGTTGTCTGGTAATATCCTAAAAAATATCTCTAAATCTAAAGTAGATGTTCTTAGACGTGAAAGTCAGTAAATAATGTGAGTGTGTACCACTGGAGAGCTAACTGTCTAGCCAGCCCCAGTTGAGTCCTTCCACACAAGCTCTGTAGTTTATTTCAAGTTCAGTTTTGTAGGGGAATAAAAGAATAAATCAATGTCCATAGTCCAGTAAGGCAAAGAGATGTGTAGCGTTCTCAAACATAGTGGCGTCTGTCCTGCAGTGCTTTTCTGCTCTGCTTCCCGTCAACAACTGTCCTCCTCACCTCTTCTTCAGAGACTTTATACTGCGTGGAGCGCCTTGGATATAAAAGTTTGAAAAGAGGCGGTGGCTGCATCACACTCAGCGGAGGAGGCTTGTTCTTGTCTTCACCCTCCTAGAGTCAGGGACAGTTCAAAGTGATTTGGAGAGCCCCCTAGGGGCTGGGATGGGTTAATTGGCTACTACCACATTTTGAAGGGGAGAAAATTTAGCAAAAATTATTTAAAAAAAAGCATTACCAAGCAGAATTGATGTGCTGTTTTAGATTAACACACATTTAGTGAAAACAAAGATTAAATATTCTGTTTCCATTCTTTCGTTGAGTTTAATGCATTTATTAAACTTATTATTAAGTGTATTATTTTATTTACACTTTTGTAATATGAAGTGGTCTCCTAAATGGGATCTCTCAGGCCCCCCAAATACAAAAATACAGCCAAAATACAGGAAAATGTGTAGAATTGTCCCCTTTCTAACTTGTGAGAGCTTCAGATGGCGAAATAAAAGATGTAAAATAGTGAATTGTATTTTATGATTTTGGAGTTATTAAATAGGTCCCAAAGGGTTTTTATTTGTACAGTTCCTGATCACTGTCTGTGAAGATATTAAATAGTGGCTGATCATAAATTCTCTCTATGTTACTCCCCTGTGCTTCCAGACTATAGAGCGCTGTAGGTTTCACAGTGTTACTGCAAATGCACTTTTGATATGTGTTTGCAAAAAGTGAAAAAGTGTTCTGTCATATTGTCTAGTAGTTCTTATAGACTCACAAGTGATAGTTTCTCTCTCTCTCTCTCTCTCTCTCTCTCTCTCTCTCTCTCTCTCTCTCTCTCTCTCTTCTCTCTCTCCCTCTTATATGATGTATAGAGATAGTGCAGGGCTTTTAGATTACATGGTGCCGCAACTCTGGTCAATTGGCCGTTGCCAGAAAGAGATTGTGTTTAAATAGAACGTCTGATTGCTCCCTGCTGTTTCATCCATCCATTCCAACCTGTTCTCTCAGCTGCTGCTGTTTTGTTTGCTTCATCTATACCTATGTGCTCTTTTTTGCTTCTTGGAAAAATACTCTTTCAGTGCCTTTTGCTGCCAGCTGCCAGACCAATTTGATTGTGATTATAGGGTGTAAATGCAATATATTATGGCATTGAAAGAGTTTTTTTCAGTGTTATAGCAGTGTTATAGCAACTTTGCAGCAATGTCAATATACAGTGCATTGTGAACATACTCAAAACACACATTCTGGATTCTGAAAGCTGTTGGAAAGTGAAAGCATCTTTAATGAGCCTGTATATGCAGAATTACTCACGACTGGATTTGGACAATTTAGTTCTAATTACATTTTGTAGACTTTGTAAGTGAAAACCAGTTTACATGTTTTTTTTTTTATAAAGAATGTAAATGTTTGCTGAATTTAACTGATTTAAAAAAAGAAATAATATAGCTTAATGTATAGTACCTGTAACCTTCCTTGGCCCCGCCTCGGTCTCCTAGCCTCGTTGTTACATTTGCCATTTGCTTCTGTTTTTATGGTGCCTTGTGCTTTCTGTTTGTTTATGTTGTCCATGTGTCTCATCATGTCTCCACCCCCAGTTAAGTCGCATCATCATTCAGCCCCGCTATCTTATTCTGTGTCTGATTTACATTATTATAAAGACTTCCCAGCGTCTCAAAGACATTGTACATCATTGGATGTCACCATGTCATGTGTTGTCTCCATAGTCAAGAGTAGATGTTTGCTTGTTAAGTCATAGCTACGTCTTTGTTTTTGGAAATAAAATCACGTTTTCTGGATCTTCACTGCAGTCCCATCTCCTCTTACCCCTCGTTTCTGACAGTACCATAACTTTCACACATATTATAACTTTTCTCACAATGTATTTGATTATTCCCACAATGTTAAATTCAGTAATTAAATGGTGCATGCATTAAAATGTGCAAAAAATTAAAAAATGCAAATAATTTTGTATAAATATGTCTATCTATTGTCTATATTGAAGATGCTTTCACTTGCAAAGAAATAATTTGCTGGAGTGTGAATCCTTGTCGATGGCACTTTGGGACAGTTATACATATGAAGACACTGTATATTCACATTGTTATAATGAATGTGCCACGAGAACATATCAGTAATCCATATACTGATGTGGTTGTCTTAGCATTACATATATGGATGTGTGAAAGTCCATACTGTATTAAAATGTGTGAGTGTTGGGTTAAATTGGTTTATTTTTCATGTTATAGTATCTGATGGAGAGCACACTACTCCTGAGATGGATTTTTCCATCCTGCTGTTAGCCAATCATCAGCAGCCGCCAGTCTTTCAGATCTTAGACCCGGTCCTGGAGGTTAGCCTGGGAGGCAGAGCTACAGTGGGTAAGAAACTGTTTCATTTTGCTGAATCTATCTCTGTAGTTGCTTTGCTCAGCTTGTGTAGTCTGGACTTATATCCTAAGTAATAGTAGCAGTAGCAAAAGTTTGGGCACCCCTGTTAAAATGCCAGGTTTTTAGGGTGTAAAAATAAAAATAAAGAACTAATAAAGAAATAAAGGTCATGTGATACTCTTTGTGTTGTAGGTGGTCAACAGTTGGCCGTGACAGATGCTGACACAGCTCCAGATGAGCTGGAGTTTGAGCTGGTGGAGGGTCCAGTGCATGGAACTCTCCTCAGAGTGGACTTTGGCACCCAGACTCCGATGGTTAATGGCAAGTCCACAGAATAATGGTTCTTTACCTAAAATACTACTTGATTTTAAAGGGTTAATAGTTCTGGTGAAAAATAAAGTTAACATTATGGCTACACTCACATTACCAGGCTTTTGGTCAGAGATCAGATGTGTGTCGATAACACATGTTTTGCCCATTTTAATACAGACATCTCACAAAAAAATACTGGGTTGCCAGATCCCAAAAATTACCCTACCAGTTGTTTAACAGAAAGCTACACAACACAAACTGAAACTAGAACCAAAATCTAAAGCAGAGTCACAGATGTTTGAAGCTTTAAAAGCAAATATTCAACTACTCTTACTTTGTCGTTCATTTTCTTTTCTATTTAGTGCAAAAACCTTGCATCCCACCACTTACTGATGATTTACTGGTAACCGCATAATTGCATACCTGGCAACCATATATAAATATGACTGGCAACATGCATAAATGTGTCAATATATAGTTTCACAGTAAAGATTGATGCTGTTAAGTTTTACTGAGTAGCTGTGTTAACCTTGTTGCTGCCGTGCAAAATGTATCATTAGAAGGCCTTCTTTCTTATCATTGATCCACTAGAAGTTCTTATATAGAACTCTAAATATCTCCATCAGGTGAAACATTTACCTTCAGTGAGCTCACCAGGAACATTCTTCAGTACGAGCACACCGGTCTCAGCACTGAAGAGGACGCCATGATCTTCTCAGTAACAGATGGAATGTCCATGACGTCCATCACGGTACAAGTGATAGTTTCAGGGGTCAGAGACGATGGACCCAGAAGAGACCCCGAATCTCTGCTATCAATGGAAGTAGCAGAAAAGAGCAGCACTGTCATCAGACGCTCACATCTGGCTTATGTGGTGAGATGATATATTTTTTAATAAGTGTATATTATGTTGTTGTATTCATGCAGTTCATATTAGAAATTAAGCTTTAAGGGCCCTGAGTGGCTCAGCAGGCTAAGATTCTGACACTATGACCAGAGGATCGTGAGTGGAGTTCATACTTTTTTTACCATCAACAGTCGGGGCCCAAGAGAGCAAAAATTGGCAGTGCTCTCTCTGGGTGGGTAGATGGCGCTCTCTCTCTCTCTCTCTCTATCACTCTCACATTGCAATGTCCGCTGGCTCAGGCGTCTACTGATTGGTCCATCGGAACTTGGGTTCCTGCGCTTTCCTCCGAGCGCGTTGGCTCCCCAGTGATGGTGTATCAGCGGTAGTTTGAAAAGAGGCGGTGCCCACATCACACATCGGAGGAGGCTGGTGCTTGTCTTCACCCTCTTAGAGTCAGGGACATTGCAAAGTGATGGGGAGAGCCCCCTAGTGGATGGGATGGGTTAATTGGCTACTACTACATTGGGAGGGGAAAATTGGGAAAAATACTAGAAAATTAAAATTTTAATAAAAAAATAAAGAAATTAAGTTAAATTATAATTCATAAACATAATTTATTTGAACTAATTTTGCACACACACAGCTTGTCTAGTCCCTGTAGAGAAGTACTGTCAGTAGAATAGGACTCTCTGGAGCAGATAAACATGAACCTATTGGCACCCAGCCTAATGCCAGGCGAGGCTAGAGGGGTAATAACATTGAGTTGTGGAGCTGTGAACTGTGTCTCTGAAAGGATGGTGCTCCAGCACTTTTGGGATGAGTTGTGGATTTGGGGATGAGGTGGTGGTGGTAATCATCCCAACATCCCGACCTCACTAATGCTCTTGTCACTGAAGCAATCAAATCCTCACAGCAATGCTCCATAATCTAGTAGAAAGTCTTCCCTGGACAGTTACTCTAAGGATAAACTCTTTTTAATACCTTGTTTTTGAAAGATACAATGAATAAGCAGGTGTCCCAATACTTTTGATGTAGCGTATGAATGGTGTTGAAGTTTCAGTGCAACATACTGTAAATAAATATGTGATGAGAATCATTTTGCTGTGTTTCCAGGACAATAATTCCTCTGACGAAAAGATTCGTATCCAGCTTGTTTCCGTGCCCATGTATGGAATTCTTACCAAAGCCGATTCTGATTCAGAACATGAAGAACTGAACGAGTATTCTGCTTTCACTATGGAGGACATCAACCACCACAAAATTCGGTGAACATCTCAGATATACATGTTTAGTGGTGGATATGAGGACATGTCAAACCAGCTCAATTGGTCTTACATGTGTAATCTCATATTTTCTCATTGTAAGCAAGAATAATGTCATGTTGATGATGCCAATGCAGTTTGACTAAGTAAACTATGAAATTTTACCTCCACATTTAAATCAGTCATGCAATGAAACACACACACTAGTGAACACACATGCCCGAAGTGATGGGCAGGCCCTATCCTTGGTGCCAAGGAGAATTTCCCCTGACCTTGCATTGCTCAAGGGCATGTCAGTCATGACCTATCAGGGGACTGAACCAATGACCTTCCAACTCAAGAACAAATCTCTAACCATCAGGCCACAGCTTCCTGCTGTCCCCACTAACAAAAGAACGTTCAAGAACATTGCGAGAACGTTCCATTTAGGTTATGCTAACTTTTACAGAACGTTATGGTGTGGAGTTCTTGCTTGGTTATCAGAACGTTAGGTGTGAACATTAGGCTAGAATGTTCTTTGAACATTCCCTTAATGTTATTATTATTATACACCCGGTCAGGTGGCAAACAGGGAACATTCGTTCATCGTTAGGCTAATGTTAGGAACGTTGTCATTTAACCATGCAAGAACGATACCAGAACGTTAGTTTAATGTTCGGTGTTACATGGGTAATACTGTATGTAGTATGAATGATGATTTTGACATGTTTTAAGACAAAGTGTTGTTTTTTCCCCCAATTGATCTCTCATTTAAATGTTTTTTTAAAGTATGACCACAGTTTAAATAGGCATGAATTAATGGATTAATTGAAAACAGGTACGTCACATCATTCGAAACTGGAAACCAGCCTGTCACAGATATCTTCCACTTTATCGTCTATGATGGTGAGAACAATCGTCTGGAAAATCAGATGTGCACCATTACCATCACGTCTGTGCACAGACAGCCACCCGTGGTCACTGTTCGCAGCGGCATCAAGGTTGGCATTCTCATCACCCCACTTAAAATCTCTTTACAGAGCCACATCAACAATATAAAATATCATGAAAACGTTTATTTGTGTTTATAGTTTCATACAAAGAGGTAAACTGACATATATTTTATATTCCTTACATGTAAAGTGACATATTTCAATCTGTTTTTGTTGTATGAGTAGAAATTAATTACTTATATTCATGCAGAAAGTCAATAAAACATAGTTTGACCAGCATGACCACAAGACTGTATGTTAAATGAATGTATACATGCTTGTCTTGGTTGCCAGGTCCAAGAGGGAGGCAGAGTTCAGCTGTCAGCCAATCATATCATTGCATCTGACCCAGACACGCCCAAAAAGGATCTGCTGGTCTGGATGATCAGCCCTCCGAAATACGGCTTTATAGAGAACACAAAACAAGGTAGTAACCTCAGTTATATCTGTATGTAGATGATTTCTCTCAGGGCAATTCCTCTACAGTCCTAAAAAAACATCCCATCATAACATCAGGCATAGGAGAGCCAGCAGCGTCTTCAAGCCTCTGCAACAGCTAGGAGACAAGCCCAGTTTAGCCTCAGAGAGCAAACAAACTGCCGCACTGTTCAACAAACAGTAGCTTTTATATAAAAATAAGCCTTGGGTACGCTAGCAGGGCACAACCTAGTGTGGCCTAGGATCAGACCTGCCCACATAGGTGGGGTAGACAGTGGTATGGTCACAAAGACAGGAACCAGAAATAGAAAATAATAGAAAATAATAGAAAATAGCTCATTCAGCTGCCCATAGAGACCTGCATGTCAGCCATAGTGGATGTGGATTTCACTGTTGGCATGGCCTCAATGGAGCCAAATGTACTTTGCTTAGGATCCTTGGCCAATGGTGGACCATCTCACATGCTCCAAATGGGGTAATGGGTTATGATCAGTACTCATGCTTCCTCAGATATGCTCCAGACTGACTGGGCTACATGTAGCATGGGTGGAGCACATGGCACACAACAGTGTCCTGCCATGATCCTACCAGGTGAGTTGTTAAATGAGACCAAACCTGGGATGGACATATGACCAGAGATCTTGAGAGAGCCTCAGTAGCTTCTTAAGTCTCTTACAGCCAAAGTGTCTCCTTCTCTTGGATGTTTCCCTCAAGCATTGATATCACTGAACTGAACAGTCAACACACGTTCAGCCTTTACGTTTGTCTGTACCATTTTTAAGCATTTTATTAACAAATCCAGAGCTCATTCTCAGTTTCCCCCGACCTCAACAACAATTGAGAGAACACAGCTGATGAGAACAATGAGAGAAGATGAGAAAGGTAAAGTGTACTGGAGTGTGAGTGAAAAGGAAGATCATTTTTCTTTGTAAGCTCACGGGCAGCACCGTTTGCTGATTTTCCACCATTAAAAGGCACTTTTATTTTGACGTATTCTCTTTTTGTAATCGTCCCTGTTTGTGTCTTTAGAATAGTTTAGTAATCATATCTTAAATCTGACATTTTTTGTCTCTGTGGAATA
This sequence comes from Crenuchus spilurus, assembly GCA_036984385.1. NCBI lineage: Eukaryota > Metazoa > Chordata > Actinopteri > Characiformes > Crenuchidae > Crenuchus > Crenuchus spilurus. The sequence continues at coordinate 18,212 of BRDA01011335.1, read as the reverse complement.
ATAGGGTTTGGTTTCTTTCTCTGTTTGGTCTCCACATTTGTTACACAGTATTGAACTGAATATCAATAAGTTTTAGTGTTATATTATGCTACGCAGGTTATGCTTGAGATTTATGTTATTTTTCTTTGGATGATTGTGTTTTTCTGCAGCGGGATCGATGGGTGGAGCTCGTGTGATCAGTCCTGATGTCCCTTTTACAATGGAGGATCTCATCTCAGACAACATCTTCTACGTCCAGAATGTCCACCAGGCCAGCATCCACCAAGACGTCTTCAGCTTCTACATCAGCGATGGCTCCAGCCAAACGGAAGCCTTTGATGTCACCATAGAAATACAGGTACACAACACGGAAGACGTAGCTATGATGCTATGGTTTCCCACATGGAACTAATTATGACCAGCAAAGGAGGGGTCTGAATATATTTTAAATAATATAACAAGTTTAATACAAATGCTGTCACATAAGAGAGAAAGCCTCCAGTTAATTTTTTTTTTTTTTTTTTTGTATTGCAAATACATTGATATCAGAATTTTTCTGAATGCAAGGGCCTTATTTGGTGTGGAAATTGGATTAAAAATTGTTGTATTTTATTTGCTATTGATAATATATAAATATATAAATAAATACTGTACAATGCAATCCAATACGATACAATATAGTGTTCTGGGAAAAATGCCTTTGACTAATCTGGATGTGAATATATTCTGTAAACACTCTTTGCCAATGAAATATGATGTTCATGCTGTACTTTATGTCTGATTTCAGCAAACTAAAGAAGACAAAGTCCCAGTTATCTCAGTAAATAGCATCCATGTGGAGGAGAACACGGGCGTAGTCATCACCAATTCTTCCCTCAGTGTTCTGGATTTGGACACGCCGGAGAACGAAATTTTGCTCACTCTCATCAAAAAGCCATCTTATGGTTTGTTTCCTTGTGTTTTTCTCTCTTTGTTTTTCTCTTATCTGTGGCCTCATAAATGATTCATACTCAATTCTTGTGCTGTGGAGAGTGGAGAGATGTATTTGTGACCCTGATGAGAGGGTGACTTCACAGTGAACACAAAAAGTTGATGCCTTTTAGAATTGCATTCTGCATGTGCATGGATTGCTTTGGTGCTGGTTGGGTTGAATGGGGATTTTCTATTCTCTGCATTTTACCCATTTCACAGATTGTATACTATCATCAACAGAAAAGTTTAATACCAGTATTTAATGTAAGAAAATAACAAAATACCAATAATTTATGCATGAAAACACCAACGTGTATTTATTTTTACATGCACACTTACATGAATTTGAAACTATTCAATGTTCTATGATCAAAAATACAAAACACTGAAAAATGTAATAGTAAAAAATTAATATGCAGCAATTTTCATGAATCAGATGGAGAATATTTACATTTTTAAGGGCATCAAATTTGTGCTTATTTTTGTACAACTTGAGTAAGTGCTGATGTCCTTCGTTTGACTTTTAAATTTTTGTAATTTTTTACATATAATTAAGTCTTTAAGTTTCTCTCTCTCTCTCTCTCTCTCTCTCTCTCTCTCTGTCTCTCCATTTATCCATCATGTGGCAAATTATAGTGCTTTGTGTCCTACTTCGCTCTGGTTGACTGATGGTGCTTTCATTGTATGTCGTGCCATTTAGCAGAACGGGGCCTCTGAGCTTGACTGCAGTGGCAGTGAAAGGCCACGGCCCACAGGGCTCTATTGACTTTACTTTTATGGCAGCATGTCAGGGGGCTTCATGGCAGCTTTCTCACTGTTTTATTATGAGTCAGTATTATGAATTGCCGCTGAGGAATGGCAGCACAGAGGGACCTGACTAAGCTCAGATACCCTCAAAATAAAACAGGCCAGAAACACAGTTCACACTGCTCAAACAGTGCTAGAAGCTGCCTAGTAGTGGTCAAATGCAGGCTTAATTTAGACGTTTGTAAGGAAGATGTGGATGAGTTTGTTGTAGTCTGTGTTTTTACTGTGTATAAAACAGCTTTTTTGAGTAGTGAACATGACTACTCCCTCTAAAGGCATATTTATGAGACAATGTAGACTTTTCCTCAGTGCAAAGACATTTTGATGTCTGAAATTAGCTTCTTTATTTGCATTCAGTATGTCACGTTTAAGGCTCTAACTGAGAGGCAGCAGACATGTGCAGATAAAGATAGAGAACATATGATAGTGAGGAAAGTATCAATACATAGGCAAGATAGCATACGAATAGTCAAGATACAGGCATAGGTCATAATACAACAACACAAGCATAGAGAAGCTTAGAGAGCACAGGCTCCGGCTACTCTAAAATAACCTCATGAAGGAAGCTAAAGGATGAACAGTACAAAGATGCCAAACTAGGCTAAAGGCTAATGAACCCTTGAAACATGCTTTACTACTACCATCATAACAGTGTCAAAAACATTTAGTTTTTTAAAACTAATGGTAATAATGAACCTTGTCTTTTTTTGGCACTTCTATAATGGTAGTACCATCATATTTTCATATCATATCATATTTTTTCTAATTATTTAATACTACTGTTATGTTTTGTAATATTTTGAAGACAACAAAATAAAGATATCATATAAAGTTTGATCTGTAGATTTGTACAATATTGAGATTTTTGAAGATGTGTACATTTCATGACATAGTATAAATTAGCATTAACAGGCATGTCTTGCTTGAAAGTCTTGATTGACTTCATTTAAAAGAAAAAAAAACGAATATGTAAAGATTATATCAAGCTGTTTAAATGCTGTTTAAGTGATAATAGGGTTTAACACTCTCCACCATTCTTCACAGGTAAGCTACGAAGGAGACAGTTCTACTCCCAACCACTGGAGAATGGCAAGATCCTCCTTCAGGGTTCCACCTTCACCTATCAGGATGTTCTAGATGAGCTGCTTGTGTACACCCCAGATGGACAGGGCTCTGCGACAGATGAGATTAGTTTCTCTGTAACAGATGGAATTCACACAGAGATGGGCCGTCTGGAGTTCAGCATGGACGTGAGGAAGAGTGAAGGACCCCGAGTCACAATCAACCGAGGCCTTCAGATAGCAGCAGGTCAGAAGACATGTAGACAGTACCAGTGAAATTTAGGGACATACCTGATTAAATGTATTTTTCCTTAAAAAACTTTTTCACCTTATGCTTAAAGAGCCTTTGAGCATTTTATAAAATGTTCATTTTTTGTGTAACACTAAATTATGGTATGTTATTATTAAACATCCAGCAAACCAAAAAAGGATATTGGACAGAAGTATTAGATATTATTAAATAGAAAACACTACACAGTATCTCTGCCAGTGTTAAATCAACACTATTAGAGTTAAATTAATACTGAGAGTCACTATATAGACTCTAATAGTGTTGATTTAACACTCGCAGATTTACTGAAAAATGACAAAAAAAAATATCATCAGACATATCTGAGAACAATCTGCATGCTTGATGTTGATTGTCAGATAATTAGAATATTTTGGTGGGGGGAATGTATCATTTAGAGTTTGTACAACTTCTTGTTTCTTGTTTCTATGGATCTCTTGCTTTTGAAATAAAAAAAATATGTATATTTGACCACAAAAGAAAATTGGTGTTCATAATTTAATTCATACATAATACATGTAAAGTTATTATTTGAATATTTCATTTGGAATAAATGACTATTTAAACAATATCAGCAATAAAACAAAAAAGGTTTGAAATTCAGTTCCAGTCAAACATTTTTCATTCAATGTTTTTATTTTTTATTTATTTTTTCTAACATTGTAAATGAATACTGAAGTCATCCAGACTATGAAGGAACACGTAATGAATCATGTAGTAAACTTAAAAGTGATAAACAAACCAAAACATGTTTTAGATTTTACTTCAAAGTAGACACACAACTGATGTCTCAAACACATTAAGAGGCATTAAATGCAAGTCATGAACTCTTGACAAGACACAGCTGTTAACTGAAAGCCATTCCAGGTGACTACCTCATAAAGCTCACTGAGAAAATGCCAAGAAAGCTGCCATCTAAGCAAGAGGTGTCTACTGTGAAGAATGTCAAATATAAACATATTCTGGTTTGTTTACTTGTTTGTTTACTAAATAATTACATATGTATTTATTCATAGTTTGGATGATTTTAGTATTAATATACAATGTAGAACATTTTTAGTGTCCAGAATGTGTGTTCAAACACACTGACTGGTACTGTATGCTACTTTATATGTAATGAATATAAAATACATATGTGACCGTTTGCCTTTTTGAATTAAATAATAAACATAAATGAACTTTTTCTTACTTAATTACATGAAGACTATTTAAATTCTGAAAAATGTACACTGTATAAAATAATTGTTATCTTTCCACATTGCTGTATAATCCATCTGACACTTGCTTCCACCAGGTTCCTCGTCTAAAATCACAGAGCTGCAACTGAAGGGGACTGATATAGACTCAGAAAACCTAAAACTCAAGTTCACTTTGACCAAAGACGTGAGTGTGGGTATCATACAGCTGACCAAGGGCAGGAACAAAGTCCAGATTTCTTCTAGAGGACCTGTCAAGAGCTTCACTCAGGAGGACATCAACAAAGGTTTCCCATCAGTTCCTCAAAGTCTCATAGAAAGTATTGAAATGCTTAAAAGTCACCAATGTGACGTTTATCTAAAAAATCACTAGAAATTCACTAGAAATGGATTCTATAAAAAAGACGTGTGGCTGTTCTTCAGCACTGCTGTTAGTTTGTCTGGATGAAAAGTTCTGCAGTGTTTTCTCTCTCTGATCAGGCTTTCTGGAGTACATCCATGAAAAAGGAGAGAGTGGAGGCAGTTTCTCCTTCAGGTTTGATCTTGAAGACCCAGAGGGTAACAAAGTGATTGATGAGTCGTTCTTCATCAGTGTTCTAGGTAAGCAGCTCTTCATTTAGCAGTGAGGAAAAACAGTGAAATGGATTCATTTGGTCATGATTTCTTTATTATAGCTGATTACGTCTGACTTTAATTTCTCAGTGATTAGCAATTTATTCAATTTGTACATTTAGGCATGATGTTAATGTATATTTCGATGCTAGTTAAATATTAATGCGAGAAATAGCGCTAATTGCTAGATTAAAGTTGTGCCTGCTCTAGAATGAATACTGATGAACTCTCACATTGTTTTATTCTGTCTCAGAGGATAAGCTCCCTCCTTCAGTCGTGGTGAATAAAGGCTTAGTACTGGACGAAAACTCAGTGAAGAAGATCACCACCCTGCAGCTGTCCTCCACAGACCAGGACAGTGAACCTGGAGAACTTGTCTACCGCATCACCAAACAGACCCAGCTGGGCCATCTAGAGCTTTCCACCAATCCAGGTACAAACACTCTCATATACTTAACAGCGTCAAACATTATACAGTACACAAAATAAATAAAAAAAATAAATAGATAAAAATTTAAAATGTATATATATTATATTTTATATATATTATTATATTATATTATATATATATATATATAATATATACATTTTTAATTTTTATCTATTTTATTTTGATCTATTTCTTAATAGTCTAATCTATTTCTTTTTAATTTATAATCTTTTCTTGGCAATCACTTTGAATATATATATTCAATAAAATATTATAAAGATATTTGAGGTGAGATGTGATAGAATTTATTTTTATTAGTAGAGGAGCTCTTAGAGGAGTATGATTCATCATATTTTCTTCTCATGTCTTAATCCTTTCATCTCTCTGTCTGACTATGAAACAATAAAATAATTAAATCTAAATTAAAAAAATAAATAGATAAAAATAAAAATTTATATAAAAAATTATTTAATATAATACATGTAGCTTTAAACGCTCTGGGCATTCTCTGACGTTTGACAGTGATATTCATTAATACATGGACACAAGATGATCTTGCAATTCCCAATTACAGATTTCTTTGTGGTGAGATGTGATAGAATTCAGTTTTATTAGTAGAGGAGCTCCTGGAGGAGTATAATTCATCATATTTTCTTCTCCTGTCTTAATCCTTCCATCTCTGTGTCTGACCATGATACAATAAAATTGGTTCTCTAAGATTATAATAAGTGGGTTTTTTCTAATAATAATGGAGGCTGAGTATTTCAGGTCATGCCCTTCTGTAAGACTTAATGGATGTGATTCGGGCTGTAGTGGTCCACTGGGACAGAAAGCAGTATGAACTTACTGTAATGGATGCATTCACCTCCCCACAGTGGGATTTGTTTTCTGTTTCTATTTTTCTTCATGGCATATAATATATTACTGGGGGCTTTTATTGACCATACATAGAGCTGGTTGGTTCCAAACAATGACTGGTAAATCAGTCTTCACACAGATTCTGTTTGCTCCAGTTCAATTCAATTGAATCCACATTTAAATGAATTAGATTTGCTCTAGATTAGTGCTATTTTAGATGTGTCTGTTACAGACCTGATGAATTATGTATGAAGTCTGTTTTTTAATGTTGCTGATATGACATTGTGACTGTAAAGTGCAGAAAAGACTAGGCTAGTGTAGAGGAAGTGCAGAAGTTCTGAGTGAAAGTGGATGAGGTGTGCTAAGCTAACAGTTGATACTAATATTTCAGGCAAGCGCATCAACACATTCACTCAGGCTGACCTGGTCTCCCGCCATGTCCAGTACGTCCACACCAGTGAAGAAGAGAAACACTCAGACGACTTCTCTTTCACAGTGTCAGATGGGGCTAATGAGGTGCGCTCACACACACGCACACACACACACACACACATACTAATGAGCACAGGACTTGGTTGAATAAACACACACAAACTGGCCAACGTGCTATTGAAAGTGATTAACATTGCAGGGCATTGAAGTTATCACACAATGCACATCCAGCATAGAGTGCTGAAGTGGAAAACTCCACATTATACAAACACAGAACCTATTCAGAGAGAGAGAGAGAGAGAGAGAGAGACAGAGAGAGAGAGAGAGAGGAGGGACAGAGAGAGAGAGACAGACAGAGAGAGAGGAGGGACAGAGAGACATAGTGAGGAAGAGAGAGAGAGAGAGGGAATGTGAGAGAGAATGAGGGACACAAAGAGAGAGACATAGAGAGGGAGAGAGATTTGGAGGGTGGGGGACACAGGCAGAGAGAATTTGAGACAGGATGGGGAGACAGAGACATCGAGAGAGAGAGACATGGGAGAAGTGAGAGAGAGATAGAGATAGAAAGAGGAAGAGGGAGAGAGAGAGAGAAAGAGGGAGAGATAGAGAAAGAGAGAGAGGAAGAGGGAGAGAGAGGGGGAGTGAGAGAGAGAGAGAGAGAGAGAGAGAGAGAGAGAG
>BRDA01011335.1:0-10798 GCA_036984385.1 Crenuchus spilurus | reverse complement strand
CACTCTGTCATTTTTTGGCTGTTTACTTTTATTAGCATTTAAACAGAATGTTTTATGAATTATAGCACATTTCCATAGTGCTTATCCTTACAGATCTTTTTTATTTCTCATCACCACCAGTGTCCACGCAGTCTTCATTATATAGGACATGGTCCAGCTGAGCTGCTTAAATGGACCTTTGAAGAGCTCTGTAATTGCTGCATGTCTGTGTGTGGGGGGAGACAGTCTGCTCCTGAAGTGGAATAGCAGCAGAGTGGAATTTGATTAGGAAACTTTCTTGAGAGGAGAGCTTTTAAATAACAGCACTCAAATCTTTGACTGTATAATGCAGCAGAGCTGACACTGTTTTACATTCTGTTGTATGTGCTGCAGATCTCACAGACGTTCTACATCAGTATCCGGCCGGTGGACGACTCTCTGCCCATGCTGCAGGTGCCAGGGATGCGGGTGCAGGAGGGAGTGAGGAAAACCATCACAGAGTTTGAGCTGAAGGCTATGGATGCGGACACTGAGGTAAACTAAGCAAACAATCATCTAGAACAGGGGTTCTCAACTTGTCTTACCCCGGGACCCACATTTCCTCATGGTCATTAAGTCACGACCCACTTTTATAGAATCCAACCCAAACAAATTTATTTTTTGAAAAATAGCCTTGAGATTTTGAGGGGACACAACCGGCGGGGCGGGGTGCTGGAACATAAATGAATATTATGAATTACATTACTATTATTAAACTAACTATTAACTATTATTATTATTATACATTACTTACAAATTATGATTTATATTTTACTTGTTAGTATTAATAATATACTAATAATAACTATTGTTATTAATAATAAAATTATAAAATGTATATTTTTCATTAAAGATATATTAATATACTACTATTAAATATTTATTTAATAATAATATAACTTGTATTTATTTAAATATAACTGTTAAAAGCATGTGGCATAAAATTATCACCCAATCCTTTTCAGTCAACTTGACTTCAATGCATTATCACCAATGTTACACTTATATTTGGACTGTATGGTCAACAGACCTTATTTACATAAAATTATACCTCATTTCTAAGTAAAAACAAGCAGAAATTCTTAATTATTTTGACAATAGTTCAACTTAGAGAGGCTTATCATGTTAATCACACGTTAGCAAGAAACGGGAGAGCCAATCAATGAGCTTGTGCGTGGCCTAAAGTTAAACAGGCTTCAGATTGAGCGGCTTGGATTTCTGCTGGGTCCTAATGCTCGACTCATCTCCTTTTAATACAGGGTAACATTGTTTTTGGAAGGTAAAAACTACAGGAGACCAAAACTGCCTTTTGAAAAAACGAAAGCGACATGTCCTGTCCCTCCCCCAAATTATGTCTGTGCCTTCATCTCATGAAGTCCTCTTTATAAAAAGCTCTACCAGCTTGGCTTTACATACATGTTTTGTTTGTACATGTCGCATTACTTACCCTTAAGAAGGGTAATGGGCAAACAAATGGTGATTACCATGGCAATGACCATGTCTGACGTGTGCCTCTCTGAGTTTTGGTCAAGACAAATGATGAGTACATCATCAGATAAGCTTTAATTCTTTTAAATTCTTTATTGTTTTAAGATGTTTTTATTTATTACAAACTGTCCGCGACCCACCCAGAACGTGGACCCACCAGTTGAGAATCACTGATCTAGAATATTGGGAAGAGGTCAGTTCACCAGTCTAGTGCAGATACTTTGCTACTTTGCTTGATTTAAAATTTTTTGTTGTTGTGTGGTCTAAATTTGACAGATTTGCAAGGCAAAAGATGTCAAAGTTTGACAAACAAGTATTTAATCCATAATCGATGGTGCCGTTCACCTATGTAGAAATTTTCTTAACGATCCTCTAGCAGAACAGGAGGCACCTAACACTCAACTGCTTCCCAGGCTTTGTGGGGGCTGCCCACCTTTTTGGACACAAGTACTTTCTACCCTCTAGTGTGTTTGTTAATTGTGGACGTCAAATTCTATTCTGTAAACAAGCACATTGGTCAATAACACCTCCGCTGTCTCTCAGGAGGACTCGGTCACTTTCACCATCGTCCAGGCTCCTCGTCATGGCACCATTGAGCGCACCAGTAATGGTCAGCACTACCGGCAGACCAACACATTCACCATGGACGACGTCTACCAGAATCGCATCAGCTACAACCACGATGGCAGCAACTCCCTCAAAGACCGCTTCACCTTCACTGTCAGCGATGGAACAAACATGTTCTTCATTATAGAAGAAGGAGGAAAAGAGGTTAGCATTAATTGGCATATGCTGCTTTTGTTACTTTTACTTCAGCAGTGGTGGATGTAGACAGGCAGGTTTTGTGGAGAGTGGATGTATACAAAGAAACTGATGGACTACAGTCTTTGTAGAACTACAAAGTACACCTATAGGGTCAGTGGAGCTGAAAAAATGGACAATGAGTGTAGATTCTAGTGATGTGTACCTAATGAAGTGGCCAGTGAGAGTATATACTGAACTAAAACTTTACACTACATCTCTCTCTTACACACACACATACACTGTCACTCTGTCATCTCGTCTCTCAGCTTTCTTCGCTTCCGGCCATGTCAGCATGTTGTCAGAAAGCTGATGAGTAAACATCGTCTTGGTGGGTTGTAGAGAGGAAATTGCTTCACCTTGTCATACACTGAAAATATGACAGTGCTCTGAGCACACGAAATCTCTTTGGACACCTTGGGTTTCATTGCTTAGACGGTGCAGAATACGTAAAAGTTTTGCGTTATCTTTCACTGTTTACCAACTGTCATTCACAATGTCATTTAAAACCACATCATGTATCGTGTTTTACCTAAGTGACCACACTGAGGCTTACTGTGGTGCTTGAAAGTTTGTGAACCCTTTAGAATTTTCTGTATTTCTGCATAAATATGACTTAAAACATCATCAGATTTTCAATAAAGAGAACCCCGGTAAACAAATGAGACAAAATATTATATTTAGTTCTTTATTTATTGAGGAAAATTATCCAATATAACATATTTGTGAGCAAAACTATGTGAATCTATAGGATTAGCAGTTAGTTTGAGGGTGAAATTAGAGTCAGGTGTTTTCAATCAATGGGATGACAATCAAGTGTGAGTGGGCACCCTGTTTTATTTAAAGAACAGGGATCTATCAAAGTCTGCTCTTCACAACATGTTTGTGGAAGTGTATCACGGCATGAACAAAGGAGATTTCTGAAGAGCTCAGCAAAAGATTTGTTGATGCCCATCAGGCTGGAAAATGTTACAAAACCATCTCTAAAAAGTTTGGACTCCAATCCACAGTCAGACAGATTTTGTACAAATGAAGGAAATTCATGATCACTGTTACCTCCTCAGGAGTGATCGACCAACAAAGATCACTCCAAGAGCAAGGCGTGTAATAGGCGGCGAGGTCACAAAGGACCACAGGGTAACTTCTGAGCAACTGAAGGCCTCTCTCACATAGGCTAATGCTAATGTTCATTAGTCCACCATCAGGAGAACACTGAACAACAATGGTGTGCATGGCAGGGTTGTAAGGAGAAAGTCACTGCTCTCCAAAAAGAACATCGCTGCTCATCTGCAGTTTGCTAAAGATCACGTGGACAAGCCAGAAGACTATTAGAAGAATGTTTTGTGGACGAATGAGACCAAAACAGAACTTTTTGTTTAAATGAAAAGTGTTATGTTTGGAGAAAGGAAAACACGGCATTCCAGCATAAGAACCTTATCTCATCTGTGAAACATGGTGGTGGTAGTATCAGGTTTGTGCCTGTTTTGCTGCATCAGGGTCAGGACGGCTTGCCATCATTGATGGAACAATGAATTGTGAATTATATCAGAGAATTCTAAAGGAAAATATCAGGACATCTGTCCATGAACTGAATCTCAAGAGAAGGTGGGTCATGCAGCAAAACAACGGCCCTAAACACACAAGTCGTTCTACCAAAGAACGTTTAAAGAACAGTTACCGGAAACCTTTAGTTACAGTTATTGCTGTAAAGGGGGGTCACAATAAATACTGAAAACAAAGGTTCACATACTTTTGGCTCTCACAAATATGTCATATTGGATCATTTTTCTCAATAAATAAATGAGCAAGTATAATATTTGTGTCTCATTTGTTTAACTGGGTTCTCTTTATCAACTTTTAGGACTCTATCTGATGTTTTAGGTCACATTTATGCAGAAATATTCTCTGCATAGTGTTCACAAACTTTCAAGCACCACTGTATTAGTCAAATTGTGCATTTTAAATTGTGTGTATGGTGACTTTGAGCATGGAATGCTGTTTCAGGTGGTCACCGCAGCACCTCAGAAGTTTAAGATTGACATCCTGCCTGTCGATGATGGAACGCCCCGCATTGTCACTAACTTGGGCCTGCAGTGGTTGGAGTACATGGACAATAAGGTTGAGTTTATTTAATGCCACACAGTAAATATGTCAGTGTTAAATCAACACTATTAGAGTTAAATTAACACTGAGGGTGTAAAAATACAACACTCCCAGTGTTAATTTAACTCTAATAGTGTTGATTTATCACTGGCAGATTTACTGTGCATGCTGTGTACTTAAGTTATTTTGTGATTTGAGTAATGACACTTTGCTGCCCCCAAATGGACAAATCTGGACCACAGTTACCTGTCAATAATATTCTGGCTTATTATTAGTTGTACTTTTTGTGTATTCTCATAACATATTAGACTTTAGTTTCATAGAAGCTATTAATTGGTGAGTTGGCCCCAGTTTAATGCTTTTAATATTTGTTAAACAATTTAAAAAAGTATTTGAGGAAGAAAAATACATTTCCAGTGCCTGAATGTTGAGAGATCTCTTAACCAAAAACTCTCTTTGATGACGTTACTATGAGAATATACAAAAATTTTGCTTACATCAGACTCCCAAATGCTATTAACTTACAATTGATGACCTGAAGTAGTAATTAATTGATCAACTACTAATTGCTATAATGATTATTGGCTTAAAAAGAAAACATGTAAAATCCCTAATTGGAGATAAGTGTCTGTAGGATACTTAGCTAAACTTGATAATATTGGGTTCTAGGCCACAAACCTGATCACCAAGAAGGAGCTCCTCACCATCGACCCAGACACAGATGACGGTCAACTGACTTATGAGATCACGGCTGAACCCAAGCATGGCTATGTGGAGAGCAAGCTCAAACCAGGAACCCCCATTACCTCATTCACACAAGGTATGATACAGTTCCTTTAGGCATCTCTCTGCAGTTTAGCTTGTTGCCAGTCTTATAGATGCTGACCAGTGGGAGCTTTAACCTAATAGGTGGTCTTGTAAATAGTACTTGGTCCTACTTTATTTGGAGATGTCCAATTAGTATTAAAGCCAAGTCAGGGTTCAGATTAAGTTTACATTCTGAAATTTGGTTGAAGTTTGCGTGAGATGATTATGACTGACAAACTGTTATTGTCTGTCCTGCAGCTGATATAAACCTTGGCCTCATTCGCTATGTTTTGAATGGGGACCGAGTCCAGGAGACCACGGACAACTTCAAGTTTTTGGTGAAGGACAGCAAGCCCAACATTGTTGGTGACAATGTGTTCCACATTCAATGGTCTCTCATCAGCTTTGAGCACAGCAGGTGGGTGTTTCTCTAACATTAGTTACATATATAATGTACAGTATTTATAGATTGGACATCCATTGTACAAAAAAGTTGTTCAATACATTAAAAAATGTAAGAATTATACAAAGGAAGTCAAATTATGGTGGAGCTTGTGGTTTGGTGTAAATTTATACTAGTTAACTCACAGGAGTCTGAGTCTGTTTTTCAGACACTCTGATGTAGTCTGACATGCCTTTTTTTTTACAAATTACACCCATTTAAAATTATTTGAAATTGTATGTGGTTTTATTTCTAAAGGTTACCAAATGTGAGTTGACGTCTTTTCACTCATTGAGTGGTTTCTAAATTGAATATTTATGAGATAAGTGTGAACACTCAGGTGAGAGCTCTTTGTTCAGATTCACATTCCACACATTCCATGGCTGATTATCCACCAATGGAATGTCCGGAATGACCATGCCATTATTATATGAATGACCGATTGCATCATTTGGTGGGAAAAAATGTGCAGCTGTCTGACTCGCTCTGAAAAATGTGTCTCTGCTTATTTAAGCTCCTCTCACAAATATCTAAAATATATTTTGATTTAAGCTATATATATATACTGGGGTTAGACAATGAAACTGAAACACCTGGTTTTAGACCACAATAATTGATTAGTAGGTGTAGGGCCTCCTTTTGCGGACAATACAGGGTCAGTTCGTCTTGGGAATGACATATACAAGTCCTGCACAGTGGTCAGAGGGATTTTAAGCCATTCTTCTTGCAGGATAGTGGTCAGGTCACTAAGTGATGCTGGTGGAGGAAACCGTTTCCTGACTCGCTCCTCCAAAACACCCCAAAGTGGCTCAATAATATTTAGACACAAAGACTTGCTGTCTTGGTCACAGATGCGCCAGCAAGACGTGCAGCAACAATTTGTCCTCTTTTGAACTCTGGTATGTCACCATAATGTTGTGTGCATTGTAATATACTATATAACTGTGCTCTTACCTGCTAACTGAACCTTCACACTCTGCTCTTACTGGTGCAATGTGACATTAATGAAGATTGGCCACCAGACTGGTCCAATTTAGCCATGAAAATTCCCACACTAACATGTTTGCTGAGGTCAGAGAAAGGTCATTCCTGGTCATTCCCTATAAAGGGTCCTCATTCCCATTTTCAAAAACTTATCACCTCTCTGCCTAATGTGTGTTGAGAGTTCTGGTACAGATTGGCTGCTATTGTTGGTGGTGGTTAAGGTCTAATGTCTGTCCCAAATATCAAAGAGCTTTGAGTGTATGGAAACGTGCTGTAGACATGCAACTGTAAGTAAGTTGAGTATCTGGATGTAAATGTTAGTGTTCCTTGGATAGCTGTGTTGTAATAATGTGTGTTTTTATGTGTGCAGCTACAATGTGAGCGAGAAGGCAGGCACTGTGTCAGTTACAGTGAAGAGGATGGGAAATCTGAACCAATACGCCATAGTGCTGTGTCGTACAGAGCAGGGCTCAGCCACCTCCACCTCCACTGTGAGCTCTCGGCCTGGACAACATGATTATGTGGAGCATGCTGGACAGGTACTGAAAGAGAACACAGCATGGTTTTAAATCCTGTTCACACCTGGCATTAATATGCGTCCAGGGTGATCTGATTACAAGTGATTGCAAAAGCAAATATGAGCGTAGGTTTATGCAAATGTGAATTTAATAACAAAACAAACATAAGAGAATTTAACCAGATGAACAGAAACAGACATAACAGACAAAAACAGCAAAAACATAAACAAGCTCAATAAAGCCACTCTAAACAGAAGGCCAACTAGGCCTCAGGCAACACAAGTTAAATAGACTTAGGCTAGGCAGCTAATCAGGCTAAGGAAGCTAAACAGGCTAAGGAAGATAAACAGGCTACTCTGTGAAAGAAAACAAAGAGGACTGAATGAGATCTAAGCAAACATAATATTGTCAGAAAGGTTAACAAAGCTAACAGTTACAGAACCTTCAAAAAGGCAGATGACATAAGGTTTCGTTAAAGTTCTTCAGGCTTGGCTTAAGTAGTCCTGGAAATCAGAGTCTGACTGGAGACAGCTGGTGAGTGAAGTCCCATGAGCTCAGAGGACTGCACAGGATTCTGGGAAGTGTAGTTTTGAGACTATTTGAATATATAAGAGCAGCAGAAGGAGACATTAGCGTGATATGTGTTTTTGTAAAAAATAAATGAATAAATAAATAAACATTGTAAAAATTGAGGTAAAGCAGGTGGTTTGTTTGGCAAAGATTGATATTTCTAGAGCATCTCAGAGTACTGATCCCTACAGACATTGTTTATAAATTGATGTAGTTCTGAGAGCCAGTGTAAGTAAATCACAATTTAAAATACAGGATATAAACTAGTGATAGATGAGAAAGTGTTTTTGGCTCATAAATCTTCTCTGTATTATATAGGCCGTATGTAATTAATGACACCAATTATATGTCTGTGTGAGGAGGTAAAATACACCCTGGATAGTGCAGTACAATTCTGTGTAGTTTAGCCAGTTCTAGATTATGTCCTGATTAAACTAACACTGCTTGGAATGTAATCTTATAGATAATGTGATTTTTGTAATTTAATTGGATTACTTTTAAGTTAATTGACTTGATTGCTTGTCGTTTGGCAGCTATTTCATCTACTGAAATTGTGCTAACCCTATTAAATCCTAAATCCTTAATGAATTATTAATTATTAATGAATTATTACTTATTATTAATGATTAATTATGAGCTAATGAACTGATTTATTAGCACTGCCTAATCAAAAATGTAATCTGTAAAAACATTTCAGTGCACAGCTATAATCTGATTATATATTCTCAGTGGTGGCATACTTTGATTACTTCTAAGTTCTTTGTAATCAGATTACATCCAGATTACATTTAGTCTGTTTCTACTTCACAATACTTTCGGGTATGTTTTTCTTCTGCAGGTTCAGTTTGATGAGCGCGAGGACACTAAGGTCTGCACCATCGTGATCAACGATGACCAGATCTTTGAGAACATCGAGAGTTTCACAGTTGAGCTGAGCATGCCTGTGTATGCTCTGCTGGGCAAGGTGACCCGCGCCAAGGTCAACATCAATGACACTGAGGATGAGCCCATGTTACAGTTTGACAAGAAAACGTACCACGTTAACGAGAGCACAGGCTTCATCTTCGCTCCCATCGAGAGGAAAGGTCAGCTACATCCAGCACAAATCCCATCCCTAGTAACTTTGACTGATTGTTTGTTTGAGAAAATGTCAGGGAGTGTAAAGCTGCTTCAGGGCCATTTTTAATCCTCTCAAATGTAAGAATTTAGCTGTGGTTAGTACTTTCTTGTCTATGCATTGCTCTGTTCTACTCTGAAAATGATATTTACTGTTCTGAGATGTCTCCAAACATACAGTACAGTTGCAGTTGCATTCACTGTGCTATACTATTGCAGGGGACACCAGCAGCACAGTGTCAGCTCTCTGCTACACTGTTCCACGATCAGCTCGGGGCAGCAGCCTCCACGCCCTGGAGTCTGGTTCTGACTATAAGAGTCGAGGCATGAGTGGAGACAACCGGGTGATTTTTGGCCCCGGGGTCAGTATGTCCACCTGTGATGTGAAGCTGATTGACGACAGCGAGTACGAGTTGTCTGAAGAGTTTGAGCTGGTGCTGTCTGATGCCTCGGATAACGCTCGAATGGGAGGCATAACGGTGGCCAAAGTCATCATTGATGGCCCGAATGATGCCTCCACGGTCTTCCTCGGCAATGCATCCTTTACCTTCAGCGAGGACGCAGGTCTGTGGTTTAAAAGATGGGTCGCTATTTCTTATATCCAGACTATGAAGGAACACATAAGGAATCATGTAGTAAACTTAAAAGTGTTAAACAAACCAAAACATGTTTTAGATTTTACTACAAAGTAGGCACACAACTGATGTCTCAAACACATTAAGAGGCAAGAAATGCAAGTCATGAACTCTTGACAAGACACAGCTGTTAACTGAAAGTAATTCCAGGTGACTACCTCATAAAGCTGACTGAGAAAATGCCAAGAAAGCTGCATCTAAAAGCAACTAACTCTACATGAAAAATACTGGATATCAGGATCAGCCCAAAATTCTTATATGGTTGCTAATTTAACATTGAAATACACAGCAGTTTTAGCATTGGTTGATTGGTTGATATGCTACTGTTTCCACTACAGGCACCATTGAGATCCCTGTGTTGCGGCACGGCAGTGACCTCTCCTCTGTGACCTCAGTGTGGTGCGCCACTCGTCCTGCTGACCAGGACTCAGCCACCCCTGGAGTGGACTACATCCCCAGCTCAAAAAAAGTAGAATTCAAGCCTGGCAAGACTGACGAGGTATGATGCCAACTTGAAAACATCCAGTGTTCAGTAGCCTAGGACTACGCAGATGTGAAGACCATTTGTAAATAATGGAAAACCATTTTTCTAAACCTTTTCTCTAGACCTGCAGTTTGACTATAATGGACGACATCCAGAACCCCACTATTGAAGGGAAAGAGTCCTTCATTGTCTTCCTCAGCTCTCCTAATGGCGCTGTTCTTACAGAACCATATGAAGCTGCAGTTTATATCACTGACACCACCCAGGACAGTATGTGCCATTGCTTTTTCAGTCCTTTGTGTTCTAAACAGTAGACACTGAGAATGTTGTGCAGAAACCTTCAACCTGTGTCCATCTCTTCAGTCCCCAGTATGCAGTTTGAGAAGGTGGCGTATACAGTGAAGGAGAAAGATGGAGTGCTTCACATCCCAATCATCAGGACAGGAGATCTCACCTATAAATCCTCCGCCCGCTGTTTTACACGCACCATGTCTGCCATGGTGATGGATGACTTTGAGGAGAGGAGGAACGCTGACGTGTCTCGTATAGTCTTCCTCAAAGGAGAAAAGGTGCTGCTTTCTCTTCTATTAGTCGCAAATATACTACAGTTTTGCTGTTCAGAAGGTCGGATCAGTTTGGGAAATCAGTGTTTTCAGTAATATGAAGCTAATGTGATTGCAGACTAAGGCTGCCAGTCTGAAGTGGCTCAGATCTGATGTTTTCAGGGCTGTGTGGACGTCAAATCCCATCTTTTCTAATCAGATCTGAGTCACTTTCATATGTGGTTCTAGATCAGATATCAGATCTGTGGACTTGAATGTGACGGTCAGAT
>BRDA01011334.1:23940-42715 GCA_036984385.1 Crenuchus spilurus | reverse complement strand
CTATTCTAGTGATTAATAGTGTTTATTGAGGTTGTTTATGGACTAATATCTCCTATTCCAGTGATTAATAGTGTTTATTGATGTTGTTTATGGACCAATATCTCCTATTCTAGTGATTAATAGTGTTTATTGAGGTTGCTTATGAACTAATATCTACTATTCTAGTGATTAATAGTGTTTATTGAGGATGTTTATGGACTAATATCTTCTATTCTAGTGATTAATAGTGTTTATTGAGGTTGTTTATGGATTAATATCTCCTGTTCTAGTGATTAATAGTGTTTATTGAGGTTGTTTATGGACTACTGTCTCCTATTCTAGTGAAGTATAGTGTTTACTGGGGTTTATAGACATATCTGTTTCCACATCACTACATTTTTAATTCAGTAAATACACAGGCATTAAAATGCACAAACCATACAATGGTACGTCAAAGGCACCTAAATGACCATGTGCATGTAATTGCTGTCTACAATAATTTAACGCTCTAGCAGACTCCTTGTTGCAGGAAGGAATTCTTTCCTTGTATTCTTAATCAGGGTTTTGTTCTAACATTAAGGATCTGTACCATTAGCTCAAGCATGCAGAAGTGGCATAGCAGGTTTGGAAAAGATTATGGCCGCACCCTCTGCTCAAGGAAACATTCCCATTCCACCACAAGCCCTGTATGAGGCATGCTGGAGCAGATGGGTATCCCACAAACACACAGCTGCTAACAACACTTAGCTCAGGATATCATTAGCACAGCAATATTCCATTAAAAACTCTACAAATGAGTTTGTGCCTTACCATTAATTGCAATTTGAACACTTTTGGAGGTGCACAATCAGAATCAACTAAGATCAGAATCCAAATAGTGAATGTCACTCAAAAAATCATATTGAGACACTTACCTCAGAGGTATTTCAAGACCAAACCTTCCAAAATATGTTTCTATAGCCTGGAACTAGAGATAGGCCAGCATTGCTAACAAAACAAGCTTTTTTTTTTTAGTTCTGAACTGAATAAACAGAGGTGTTGGCTACACACTGCTCATTACAGTTTTTAGACATTGTATGTAGTTTTGAAAGCTTAACTAATGTGAGGTGAGACACTGTGTTTTACTCAGCCACTAACCCTACACTGAATATTCATAAGATGGGTGTGAACACTCAGGTGAGAGGTCTTTCTTCGGTTCACATTTCACTGCCGGTAATCCAACCAATGGTATGTCCAAAATTACCATGTCATTATCATAAGACACAGTCTTTTGGCGGGAAAATATGCTCAGCTGTCCAATCCACTCTCACAAACATGTCTCTGCTTATTTAAGCTCCTCCCATAGATATCTACAAATATATTTTGATTCAAGCTATATAAATTTTTAAAGTGGACCCTTTAAGGTTTCTAGAGTATGTTCTTTGTTTCGTTTCTAGGTTAAAATCTCGCAGAGTTATATAAAAGATTTTGGGGAATTTCGTTAGTATGTTGCTGGTGGAAGAGATGACTCCAGAGGGTTAATTGAGGTATACGCTAATGAAAATGACTTTGGTGATTACGGAGTTTCAGTGGTTGTTAGTAAAGCTAGACATGCAGCTCCAGTTCTAAACAATAAGACGACCCCAAACAGGTCTTATCAACATGTCATTATGTGTAAAAACATGTAAATATGACTTCTGGGTTGACATGAACTAAGAGTATAAAAAAGTAATACAAAATCAGTCAAAAACGTGAGCCAGTGAAGTTTGAATGTAGTAGCATGATGTAACTGGTGGGTTATTATGGCCACAAAATACGTACTTCTTGCAGATGTTTGCGAGGGTTGATTGAAGCTAAAAGTACCTTCACGAATGTGCCTTACAAGTACGATCCACTACAGCAGATGGCACTATGATAAGTCACATGACTACTGGAAAAGGTGTTCTAGCTATGGTGATATGATTTATTTGAAGTGCATAAACAACTACTAGTAAAGGAAGAGAAGGCAGAGTTTTTTTTTTCAGATTTGAAAACAGCCTTTAAGAAGTATAATAAGGAGACTGGATGACCAATTGACCAATCACAGGTCCATCCAGGGAGTTGCTGCTACGTACACCACATGTAGCAAAGCCTCAGAGTGATGTTTGTTTTCTCTAAAACTACGACATATTGTTTATGGCAACTAGAAGCATTCTGCGGCCTTCAGGATATAGTCTCTTAGCTCTAATGAAGCCACCTTCAGACTCAAAATCTGTCTTTTCAATTTAGATTTTCTCTGAACTACTCCTTTTAGTATTTGGCTAGGACAGCACAAGCTTACAGAATTTTGTATACTGTATACATGTCGCACACTGTATGCATGCATTTTATTTATATATATTACAATACATAATATGTAGAGTATCAGTATCAGTATGTATGGGTATAACAGTACCCATATTACTCACAATCCATGAAGACAGAAGTGTAATATGGCTGATAAGTCTACAGACTTCTAAATGAATAAACCTGAATAAGCAGTTACAGTACCATGTCAGTGTTATGTCAGGTTATAATAGGGGTGTCATACCCACCAAGGTGGTCTCAAAAACAGAGGCCTGCTCCTGATTTTCCAGACCAGCCACATGCTTTTGCAACTCCAGCTTTACTTTGGATGCCTGGAGACCTACACACACACACATACACACACAGTCAAGTCTTACAACAGAAATAAGGCACCAGTAGACTGATGGATTGATGAGGTTGGCCAACATCAATGGTCCTTTTCTCATAAAAAGTGAATTTTGATATTTGTTGCAATGTGTAAAGGTGCCCTAGAATGGAAAACTGTCATAACTGAATGAAGAAAGTTTGTTACTGTGAACCTCAATTGCTGTTGTGTCACAAGACAAGAACCAAGTCTTCCTTCATACCTACAACCTTTACAAACAAGTCGCTCATCCACCATTTTCAATTCCCAAGGTCAGACAAACATCCACTCAAACACATTCAACTCATATCTCTACACTAATCTCCTCCCTCCAACACTTCTCTTCCATATTGTGCAGCTCTTCTCACTGTTTTTTTTCCTCAGCTCTCCTCTCAGACACTTCTCTTCCAAACTATGCAATCACTCTGTTTTTTTTTCAGCTCTTGCTCAGACTGATGCTCCGTTGCACATAATGTGAATAGCTGATCTGGTAGTCTAAGGCTTTGTTCAAACTGTAGGACAAAATCAGGCTTGTTTTTTGAAAAAGGTCCTGACACACTAACACTAGATCTGTGTGAGGTGTTTAAGATGCTGCATGCAGAAGAGTCTGACCCTCAATGCGGTCACACAGCCTGTGAAGCTGCTGCATGGGACAGGTGTCGCACTGGAGACTCTGGGTCCTACTGCTCTTTTGCAGGGCAGCGACAGAGAATGCCTGCTTCAGCGTCAGCATAATCTCATCCACCTGAAAACGGCATTAAGAGAGATTTGGTTAATTCTACGAAAATGAAAAACTTCCAAACATTCACCCTACAGAATTCTTGGCACCTGAAAGTTCATCAGCCATGACCTCATGAATAAGAGAGACTAGTGATATATTAAACAGTTTGATTGATGGGACTGATTATTGCTGTTTTCAGAGAATAAGGTGTTCAGTCTTTACATAATTAATGCAATTATGCATTTTAATTCATAATATTATAGCTAGTTTGTTTTTTTCTACATAACTCTGGAGGCCACTGTATGATGTCAATCTCACACGACACTTATTCACTCCTCTACTTAACCTTCAGACATTTATCCATCCTTACCAGAGCCTCATCTGTGCACTGAAACACATAACAAACAAACTGGCAGGTCCCACTGTCCACAGACTCTCTACAGATAAAGCCGAAGTGATCCACATGCCTGATACCCTACAGAGTGAGAGAAAGAGCTTAAATCCTTCAAGCACATTTTCAAATAAGAAAACAAATCCAGATTTAGTCCAAACAGTTTACACACAATACAATTACACTTTATTCATACTAGCAATCAATTCTGTCACAGTAACAGTAAGTAGATTAAGTAGAAAACAACTGATCTGACCAATAAAATTAACGAAAATCAGCTTTTTACTTAAGTATCACTGAAAAAACTAAATGGTAGTGATGATGGAAGGACTTATTTCTTTTAAATATGACTTTAAATATTTTGAAATATTAAGACTTTGTTTTCTTCATTTTTATCTCCTGAAAATCAGTATTGCTTTCAGTCAAAGTGATATCAGATGGGCTCTAGTGTGCACCTGTGGATTATATTTGTGTCTGAGTGTGTAACAGTGTAGAGTGTGTGTGTGACCTGTGAACAGAAGGAGATTTCTCTGAAGCTCTTCTCGATGGCCACTTTCTTACTGTCTGGACTGACCAGGAATATCTGAGAGTGCCCAATCTGTACACAAAGGAAGACAGACATTAGTGTGTGTGTGTGTTTGTCATGACTTTGACCTCACCCTACAGTGAAGTACAAATGCACTCCAGAGTGTGTGTGTGTATGCAAATGTGCGGTTTCACTAGAAAGAGTTGACACAGCGAGATGAGACCTCAGCGAGAATGTAACCACAGTTGAGAGAGAGTGTGTGTGTGTGAGTGTGAGTGAGAGAGAGAGTGAGAGAGTGTGTGTGTGTGTGTGAGGGAGAGAGTCACACACAGTCTCTTTCTCTCTTTCAAATCCCTATTTTACTGTCTCTTCCCTTCTTTCTCTCTCTCTCCTGTATCTTTCTATCTGTCTGTCTCTTCATCTCTCCCTCTCTTTCCTTCCTGTCTCTCCCTTTCCATCACACCGTTTCTCTGGTTGCCTATTTCTCTGATGACATCTCTCATTCCATCCCTCTAACTCTCTCTCCTACATCTCTTTCAATTTCTTTTCATTTGTCTGTCTGCTTCTCTCTGTTTGTTTATCAATCTCTCTATCTTTCCTGGCTCTTCCTATCCCTCCTCTCTTTCTTCTTGTCTCTCTCCCCATGGCTCATTCTTCTTCAGTATCTCTTCTATCCTGCCTCTCACTTTCTATTCCATTGTTTTGCTCTATCCATCATAGAGCTGAGCAATATGACCAAAAATCTTATCATGATAATTTTTTTCTATAATTGATCAATCTTGATAATTATCAAGATATTAAGGGCCCGAGTGGCTCAGCAGGCCAAGACGCTGACACTATAACCAGAGGATTGCGAGTTCAAATCACATTGGGAAAGGGAGAAAATTGGCAAAAATTATAAACATATCATGATATAAAATTTTCTAACACTGTCATAGTTTTAAAATAACTTAAAATAACTAATTTCTAAAAACAGACTAAATACATGAAATGTTACTATTTGAAATATTAAAATGTTTATTGCCAGAACATAATATACAGGAACACAGAATGCAAATAACTCAAATACAGAGTTAAAGATTTCACTGGAACTAAACTTAGTTAATTTGCATTTTGATTCCCCTGCCCAGAAGAGGTAAAATTGTCTAACAATTTTTTAAAAAGCAGAATATAGTACTTATATATACATACACATATGAATATATATGTATGTTGTGTCCTGCAAAGAAGTAGAAAATAACAAAATAAATTAAGATAAAAAACACACACCTTCCTACTGCAAAGCTCTAAACCTTTAGAACTGTTAATGTACTGTAATGAACATATGAGCAAGCCTTTGACCTCTGACATATTTCCTGATGTAATTATGCAGCAAACACAAACTTCAGAGCAGAAAAGTGAGAGGCGAGCAGAGACATGTGCATGCGCAGCAGCATGAAGCCTGCAGTGACTCATGTGCAGCTGTGCAAAGACACAGATATTGTTTCTCAGCTTTAGGTGTCGTTGTTTGCTCGTTTCTCTGCTCACCTCACAGCTGTTTCTGCTCATTGCAAATGCGTGCGCTTGGTTTAACCCCTGTTGTTAATTCTAGTATACTAGTACTAGTAAATACTAGTACAACTCTAGTATTTTTTTTTTCTTCTCGCATCTGTACTTTCCCACTATTGTAAGTCGCTTTGGATAAAAGCGTCCGCTAAATGCAATGTAATGTAATGTTAACAACAGAGCATGCAGTTCAGTGTGCAGTCTGATAGTGAGCTGCGTGACTGGGGTGTAACTGTTGGTGGTGCTAGTGAGGAGGATCTGTCTAACAAGCAGCCGTATCACACCATCTCACTGTCAAGCTGCTTAGACGTGAAATGGAAATGAACGTTAATGCTTATCAAATTCTACTGTCCCGGCTTAACACAGCCATCGAGGGAAAAATTATCGTGAAACAAATCAAGATCGTTTTTAAATCACCCAGCACTTGTCCATCCTACTGTCTCCAGCTTTCTCTCCGTCCTGCTCTCTCTCTCTCAGTCTCTCTATCCCTGTCCGTTTCCAGCTTTCTGAGTCTTTTTCTCTCCTTCTATACATCTTCTCCATACCTTTGTCTCTCTATCCGTCTTTCTCAACTAAAGAAGCAGCATAAAGTATTCTACTTATACACACACACACACACACACACAGGGTGCAGGATGGAGGACAACACATGTAGGCGTTAAGCACTTTTGGATTTACTGTGAACTTAAATTTAGAACGAGGATGTATTGACCATGACTGCTAAATGCGACTTGTAAAATGATCCTGACAATGAGCTCACTTCCTGTAGAACACCTGACAACTTCCTATTTCACACTGACACAGGAAATGCAGTGCTGAGCAGAATTTTGTCTCGACGTCTGTATGTTGGTGGGGAGATGAGAGAGAGATGTATGAGACATTGTTTTGTAAAAGCAAATGAAAGGGGAACTCACCGGTTTAAAACTGACCAATCTGCAACTTCTCCATTAAAACTTCCCCCATCAGTGTCTCAATCAAACTTCCTTTCTGATTCAATTACACTTTGTTCACTTCCATATTCATGAGTGCAACCTCTGAGGTCAGATGAACTGTCATGATGAACTGTCCAGGCAACAAAGAAGCTCTCATATGAATATGGTGGGCAAAGAGCATTTAACATTAAAGAAGTACATACAGTGGAGGAAAAAGTATTTGGTCAGCCACTGATTGTGCAAGTTCTCCTACTTAGAAAGACAAGAGAGGTCTGTCATTTATCATAGGTTCACTTCAACTATGAGAGGCAAATGAGAAAAAAAAATCCATGAAATCACATTGTAGGATTTTTAAAGAATTTATTTGTAAATTATGGTGGAAAATAAGTATTTGGTCAATAACAAAAGTTCAACTCAATACTTTGTAACATGGCAATGACAGAGGTTAAACGTTTCCTGTAAGTCTTCAGGTTTGCACACACTGTAGCTGGTATTTTGGCTCATTCCTCCATGCAAATCTCCTCTACAGCAGTGATGTTTTGTGGCTGTTGCTGGGCAACACGAACTTTCAGCTCCCTCCACAAATTATCTAGGCCACTCCAGGACCTTTACGGAGCCACTCCTTTACTGCCCGAGCAGTGTATTTGGGATAATTTTCATGCTGGAAGGCCCAGCCACATTTCATGTTCAATGCTCTTACAGATGGAAGGAGGTGCTGTCCTCTTTGCAGAAAAACAGCCCCAAAGCATGATGTTTCCACCCCCATGCTTAACAGTAGGTATGGTGTTCTTGGGATGCAACTCAGAATTCTTTTCCTCCAAACATGGCGAGTGGACTTGAGCACCAAAAAGCTCTATTTTGGTCTCATCTGACCACATGACCTTCTCCTATGCCTCCTCTGGTCATTGGGAAACTTGAAATGGGCCTGGACATGTGCTGGCATGAGCAGGGGGACCTTGAATGCCCTGCATGATTTTGAACCATGATGGCATAGTGTGTTACTAATGGTTCTCTTTGAGACTGTGGTCCCAGCTCTGTTCAGATCATTGATCAAGTCCTCCTGTATAGTTCGGGGCTGACTCCTGTTGCCTTCTCACAAAGCTGCTTGCCTATTGTCCTGTAGCCCATCCCAGCCTTGTGCAGGTCTAAAATTTTGTCCCTGTTGTCCTTAGAAAGCTCTTTGGAGTGTGATTGAGAGTGTGGACAGTTGCCTTTTATAGACATAAGTTCAAACAGGTGCAATTAATACAAGTAATTAGTGCAGAATAGGAGGGCTTCTTAAAGAAGAACTTACAGGTCTGTAAAAGACAGAATTCTCGCTGGTTGTTTATTGACAAAATACTTATTTTGCACCATAATTTACAAATACATTCTTTAAAAATCCTACAATGTGATTTCCTGGTTTTTTTCTCATTTGTCTCTCACAGTTGAAGTGTACCTATGATGAAAATTACAGAGTCTCATCTTTCTAAGTAGGAGAACTTGCACAATCAGTGGCTGACCAAATACTTTTTTTCCTCCCACTGTAATTACACCCCACATGTTGGCGAAGACCCCCACATGTTGACCAATGTTTGCAGCTGGAGTCGCAAGGATAACACTGCTAACAAACACCTCAACTCTGTAGTCACCTAAACAGTAGTTAATGTAATACATCGCTAAAACTTCGTTTTTTCAGAGCAAGAAACTGGGTTCTCAGTCAGCAAAATTGTTTCCATTTAGGCCTCATAATCTTGCTGGACTGGAACTAGTAAATCTTCTACTCAAGCAGCCCTAAGGCAGGGCCGTGGACTCATCACCTAAAGTTGTTTACGCACAAAAGTGGTGCTTCAGAAATAAAGATGGTGTAAATGTTGGTGTGCTAGGACATAGTCCAGCAAAGTTTTCTGTGAAAACTGCACAAGACAAAAACAATATCAACGTTGAATCGATGTTGAAGATGTCTAAGTGGGTCTTGGATAGAAAACAAACACATTGTTGAACAAATCACTCCTCACCTCTTACTAGAAGAACCAGTTCAGTGCAAAAAGACAGTTATGTTTGGATCAGTTGAAAGTACAAGAGGACGACCACCAACAATATGGATACAATCAGAAGAATCAAATAAGATCCAAACAGAAGAAAATATATTCTGGTTGCTAGATCAAACTTATATGATTATGAGTATACATAACGATAATTTACATTCAAACTAGGCTACGATCAAGGTTGAGTTCAACTGGCTGAATTGGATGTGACGGCACTTATTATTATTAACACCAGACCACACTCACCCAACAACCCCCACACCTTTCACAAGCCTCTGAAATGTTCTCTACATAAAATTAGAACAGTCATTTAATCTAACCACCGTGTTCCCCCTTACATTCGTTTATTCAACTCTGATCTTTTCCTGACTCAAAAGTCAGCTGCCAATTTTAGAAGGTTTGTGTCTGCTGAAGAATGCTGGCTCAGTGTGCCAAGAACTGTAGATGTTGTCCTTTAGTGTGACTCATGAGGAGGAGTTTACCTACCGTCACGCTATCCCACATTCCAACAGAGGGTGCTGGGGGTGGGGGTGTAAAAAGAAGGGTAGAGAAACAAGACATATCCGGTGTACATCCACAAACGAGAGTAAGAGATGTGAAGTATACACTTGACTATATACAGGTCTTGCCCTGAAGCTACCCAGCTAAAAACGCAATGACCACCCTGCTCCTGGACATCTGCAGCCTCAACCGTGGTTGACCTCACCTGATTCATCTAATAACTTTAGAAGTTGTTGACTGGATGAAAGAGGTGTGTTAGATTTGGGAAAGAAGTGAACAAACAGGAGGAAAGGATCTCCAGCAGGAAGACTGATTTCTAAATGAAAATAAGTAAACATATCACTGCAGAGAAACTTTGAATTTTGTATTGTTACAGCGACATTAGCTAGCATTCTCAAGTGTGAATTTTGACTTTTTTATAGACAACAGCATGACATTCACCTTCAATTCCAGTTCTGCTTCCCCGTTCACTTCTCCTGACCCTCCTGAACTGTGTACATAATGCATACATTACTTGAGTGGCCACTTGCTAAAGGAATTGTATGAACAAGGTATGTTAAAAATGCAACACACTCACTCCCTTGGCTACTGTCAAACATGGTGGTGGATGAGCTTGTTTAATCTGATTTAAACTTACATGGAACTACATACTTCAGTTAATAACTTTACCTGTATTAATATCTGCCTTTTTAACATTACGTGTTTGTCTTTCACGACTTCAGTTTGCACGGTTCTGCTGAAATACTGAAATGTATTTCAGGAAAAGGAACTGAAGGTCAGAGAGAGTGTTTTTTACACAAACTCAGATAATGGGAAACTCCAGGTCTACATAAGTCAGACACTAATCAGATTTCTGCTTTACAATCAGCCGATAACCTCACAGATGATGATGTGATGTAAACCCAAATTTCATTCCGTGGACACTTTATTGATCACATTGCTTAACCAGAGTGTGCTGTTTACATGACCACATGAATACTCAGATAACTGCAGAAACCTGATTATGAGTTGATTACTAAGTGCATATAAAAACTATTAAGTGTCTGAAACCAGAGTAGATGCTAATGCACCACGCTAGCTGCAGGCTACAAGCTTCATTTACTACCAAAAATAAATACTTCAGCTTCAGAATAGAACTAAAGAAGCAAACTTCAGCCCTCAAATCTGACAAGTCACTTACTGTGGGTTAAAGTGTATCCACTCAGAGCATTTGCACATAAGGCCACAGAATGAGCTCCTGTTAAAGAGCCAAAATAAATCACTGAGCTGACATTTTTGCTTTGTTTACCTGGATGTTTACAAACTTTGGCCAATGAGAAGACAAGAAAGGCTCTTGGAATCCTTGTGTGTGGGTGAGAGAGAAAACCTTAGACACAGCTGTGCACACACGTTATTAACACACGGGTGTGCACCTTTGGAGACCAAACATGATTTGTGGACTTTATCGTCCTAAACTAATATAAAGTACTTAAAAGGAAAATCCTTTTTTTTCATTAATTTATTTTTTACTAATTTCCACCCCAATGTAATGGTAGCCAGTTGACCCACTCCTTCACCATGACTCTCTCAATCACTTGCAATGACTCTAGGAGGGTAATGACTAAAACAGACCTCCACAGATGCATGTAAAGCCACTGACTCTTTTCACACTGCTGCTGACTCTTTGGGCAGCCAACGAGCTCAGAAGAAAGCGCAGGATCTCTCAACTCTGATACATCAGCTAAAAGAAGCCTGAGTCAGCAGACACTGCATGGTAGTAGTGATGGGAAGAGTGCACCATCTACCCACCCAGAGAGAGCACAGCCAATCAGAGGATTTGAACTCACGATCCTCTGATCATAGTGTCAGTGCCTTAGTCCACTGAGCCACTCAGAGTCTCAAAAAAAAAAATCTAATCTGCATAATTGTTCCAGAAACAATTCCTTGAGAAACTGCAGCATAACCCCCGCTTAACTTGATTACCAAAAATAATTCTTCACCTTGAGGCTTTGTTTAATCCGTAGTACTATATACAGCTGTGTTTGCGTATCCTAGTAAGGTGAAATATTGGATGATGAAGGCAGCCAAGACTGAAAAAAAATTTCCCTGCTAGAGTGAGCTGTGCCTCATCTAAACGTCACACTACATCATAGATAGCAGGCTTCCTGAGATGACACAGTTAATTATTTCTGTTGCAAAACAAGTGAGCATTGGAAGTTTTAGCACTGAGAAATATATCACTTTTCTTATCAAATCTGTGCACTCTGTGATATTGGAGATCTGCAGTCCATGAAATTATGGGAAACTCCAGAAAAACCCCACGAAGCAAAATATCAGGTGGTGATTTGTTTGCAGTAAGGCCGGCAGAGATTGGGCAACTCATCAGTAAAGTAAATGAATATATATTAGCCAAGTCTTCAGTACATTGCATCATGTTATTTTTTGTTTCTGCATTTCAGAAAACGTTTGCATTAAATCTCTCAAATATTAGGACTCAAATGCACTAAAACAGAATTTGATTATGTATTCATTATGCATCACCTATGTATTATGTATTCATTCTAAGTGAGCTGTTTGATGTTCTCTTTTGTATATTTATCATTGTATCGTGGTATATTTAATCATGTAAAATCTTTGTTATATAGTTATATGAATATGATTAATTGACTGAATACTGGTTTACTAAATTTATTAATAGCTGTAGATCATCAAGTCTAATGTAGAAAACATCTTTTTGGGGGGGAAATTACCCTT
Source organism: Crenuchus spilurus (assembly GCA_036984385.1). Taxonomy (NCBI): domain Eukaryota; kingdom Metazoa; phylum Chordata; class Actinopteri; order Characiformes; family Crenuchidae; genus Crenuchus; species Crenuchus spilurus. The sequence goes on along the minus strand of BRDA01011334.1, from coordinate 30,692 downwards.
AAAGAATTGTATACAAAGACACAGCTATTTTTAAAGTCTTGAATGCTGTATTTAGCAGTCTCAATGGTCATAAAAATGAACAAATATTCAATAATCTGGCAATCTTTGGTGAAAGTGTAACTTGAGTAAAAATGCAGTTAGTGCAATTCCAAGTACAAGAAAATATAAGAAAACTGAAAATTCATGTTGAAATATATCTATAATGTGTCATCAACCTTGTAAACTGTGTGCACTCACTGTAAACAGCATGGTCCTGTTCTCCTGCAGGCTGGTAGGCTGGACTCCAGCTGCTCCGTTAGCAGATCGGCGCTGTAGCTCCGGCGAGAGGCCGTTCTCATCCAGTGCCTGCAGAGATGGAAAACTAGGATCTCTGCGGAAAAACAGAGGCTTCTTAACTCCATCTCCTCCCTCGTTCGCTCCATTCATCACCTGCAGAACATAATAGCACGCCCTGAACTAAGCTTATATGATCAATTTCAGCTACAGAAAACACAAATATTACATTTGCTTGCAAGTCAGAATGTAAACGAGTTCTAAAACACATTTCCAGCAGTGAACATCAGTTTGGGGAGATACAAAACATTCACTTAAAAAAAAAAAAAAAAAAGCGCTGATGCTAATGAAAAATGTTATGTTTTTAATCAACACAGTCTGCTAGAACAGCCGAGTAAGCCTAAATCTCACATTCAGCCCAGTCCTTGTCCTCACCTCATAAGAAAGGAGAAAAATATATGAAGGCCTTTCAAGTCACTTCAGAACATATTTTCTGTTTTTGAGTTTTTGAGAATCTACCACCACAAAACATAAAACTGCAATACTCCAGCATACTGATATTTCTTAAACCTTTAATGTTTTAGCTGAAATGTGTGTCAATATTTAAAAACTTGAACAATTAGCAGTGGTTCAAAGGTCAGAGGAAGCTGATCAAGTAGGAATCTGACAAACGCATTATGGCTTGTGAATACTATGAAGAATACTTTGGCTCTAAAGTTCACATAATGAATTTAATGGCTGACACACTGTTAACTAGTGCGCTATTTTGTGCAACAGGGATTGCATCTCAGGTCACATATCAAGGCTCCTTACCTGTGTGAGCGAGAAAGCTCGTCTGATGCCTGCAGCCAGTGAGCCAGACACACTCGCTTTGCCGAACTTCTCTATACACTCATCTATCAGGGCCGGTGGCGCGTTTTTCTGGGACACCACCACCCGACCACAGAAGAGCACCTCAAACTTTTTTGCAAAGGCTGTTGCCGCATCAGTACCAGGAGGCATGGAACAGGGAACGTCATGGTGAACATCGTCTTTGTTATTCTCGTTAGACTTGGCGGTGGGCGTGTCCTCCTGGCGGGCAGAGCTTTTACTGGCCTGCCGGAGAGTGCTGATGATTTCTGGTACCTGAAAGAGGAAAGAGATTAAAATAAATAAAAAAGTAAACAAATAAGCACATCATTTTAACACTGATGTTACAGCATCGTTACAGCAAAAGACAGACAGCTACGTGTGATGCACAAGAGTATTTGCAACAAAGTTGGGTTATAGTCAAGACCACCGTTGTCAAGTCCAGTACTGTGGCTGGTCAAGACTGTGTCTCAAATGGACCAAAAACAAGAAAAAGTCCAAACAACAGTGAGATCAGACAAATCAAAATCAAAATAATACATTAAACTACAATAACGTGACAGGTGTCTTCTGGGGAGAGTCCTCGTTTTTCTGTCCCTGGAAATTTTGTCGCCATTTTGAACTGTGATTTAGCCAAAGCAGACACACACTGTGCATGTTTTGGCCAACAGAGGAAGTTAGGTGCTGCTATCTACTAACCACTTCTACTATATGCTCAACCAGAAGCTAGCAAGTGTTAAGGGAGTCCAAAACATGATGTAGAGGTTCTCATCTTTGAAAGGGATTAAATACAGGGGTACACTACCAGGTGGCATTTAGGTATACATTGGTATAGCTGTACAATCTACTTGAACACAGTCTATCATGCAATCTACAATCTGTGCATTATGTATAAAACTTTTAGTCATCCATATACAAGGTTTTATTTTGATAGCAGTGATACCCCAAATGTATTAAATCTATCTTCACTGATGAATAGAGGATAACAGTTACAAAATACATTAAATGGGAACATTCCTCCCCTTTTATATTCCACAGGTAAAAACACTCGATTTTTTTTTATACAGTGGTACCTTGACTTACGAGTTTAATTTGTTTTGTGATGGAGCTCGTAACTCAATTTATTCATACATCAAATTAAATTTCCCCATTAAAATGAATTGAAATGCTATTAATCCGTTCCAACACCAAAAAAAAAAAAATTTTATGTGTTTTTAAATATGAAAAGTGTACTTCATAAATAACAAATGTATAAAAATAATAATACATAAAAGAGAATGCAAAGAAATAAACTAGTTTTATTAAATGTATTTGCTATGAAGATGAAGATTCTGGCAGAGGTGGAGGAGATTGGGGGAGTTTTTCCATTTCGTACTCCCTTAACTTACTCACTACAAACTTATGTCTACAATTTATTGCTAAATTTAACTTGCACATTGTGTACACTTTATTGCTAAGCTTAACTGATACTTTTTTCACTTCAATTAATACTCTTCTCCACTGACATTTGCCTTTTTCATCACACTTTCCTCACTTTCACTTCCAGGGAGTTTCAATAAAATTCTGTCCAAGGAGGTTTGTTTCTTCCTCCTTTTCAAAATGTTTAGAAAATGATTGAGGCAAGTGTCGTTACACAGAACCAACACACCACCTCTTCTTCTTAGCACTGATCTTGGCACTCACTCATGCTCGCTGGTTATTCCTACTGGTGGGTGGTGAAAGCTCACTTTTGTAACGGATATCTCAGCTTGCATCAAAAAAAGCAAAAAATCTACTGAGCGATGGCTCATATCTTAGAAAATTTGTAAGGTGATTCACTCGTAAGTCAAGGTTCCACTGTATTTTAATCACCAAAGTGTAACTTAAGAGTTAATGCGGTGATTCATAAAGAAAAAAATTTACAAAAAAAAGCTGGTTTCAGTCAATGGCAGGAATTAAATTTGGCAAGACTTAGATAGAAGTCCAAATACCAAATGCAATTACAACAGAGTCCAAGGCCAGTCCAAGACTCAAGTACTTCAGCCCTACAACTGCTCCTTAACATCAAATGTGTGACAACATACCTCAAAACGTATTTATTAAAAATAAGCATTTGTATTGTCTGTTGGTATGAAATGCAAGAAAATGTTATTGCATATGTCAAATGTGGACTTGTCGTGCATGTTAAAAACATGTGGTTCCCAGCATTTCATTTGTAGAAAGACGTACTGAATGAAGTATAGGTCTGAAACACTGGCTTGCTCTGCTATTTCACTGCAGGTCTCACTATATGAGATTTTAGGGCTGGGCCTTTGAAGGTGTTTTTCTTAAAGTAACCGACAGGATGTCCCTAAAAATTTGGCTAGCAGTAAAAATAAGTGAATCCAGCAGGCCTTGATGAAGCAATGAGAGAGTGCGGAAATGCTGCTCTTTAGAGAATAGTGGTGGTTTGGAGACTCCAGGGAAAAAGTGACCAGTTGGAAATCCACTAAACCAAGTGTGTGCACGGATAAAACAAGAAAATCTTTCCACTCCAAGATGAAGCATCGTAAAGCTGTAAAGGTTACAGTGTCCAATAAAGCTATCTTAACCAGCTGCTGTCAAGCTAAGCTCCTGATCTGGATGTGACCAAGGGCTGTCAGCAGGAAAACATGTGATGTTTTTCCCCTGGAGAAGAGCATAGGTGGTTTCCAGCCTTTTTTCTCCAGATCAATGATTGAACCCAATAGTGGCTAGAAGTGTGAGATTGTAAAAGACTGCTGAGCTGATACAGCAGTATCACAAAAAGTGCCATTATGCTATGTAATGAATTACAAGAATGCAACCAAGTGTGTTTGCCCATGACAGTTGTGGAAATACAGAATTGCCACTTTATTAGACTGAAGCTAACCTCTAGAGCTAGACACAAATATTAGGGGTGTACAATATATCTGCAGCCAATATATTATTTACCAGCTGTTATCGGTAGAGACGTGCAGCCACACTTCCCCAATAAACTGCTCAGAACCACTATGCAGATGCAGGACTTGGGAATATGAGAAGTTTTATAGTAGTTTAAGTCAAGTAGTGCAGTAATATTTCTGCTGTTCCATTGAGTATCTGAGCCAGTTGTCTTTCCTGGACTGGTCCTGAACTAGTAACACATATCTGACGCACAGCCTGTTGAATTTTGAACAGTGACTCACTACAGTCACTCTGCCTGTTATCATAGAAGACTTCCTGCTGAACTCAGCAATCTGGCCTTTCCTACTGTCTGTTCTACAAAAACAGCTACTGACCAGAGACTGATTCAGTTAAGTAGGCTGCAAAGCAAATAGAGAAATAATGCTTAAGAAATTGGGATGTACCACGAATTTAGAATCATTTCCAATTGCAGATAACAGCTTAAAAATATATTAACATATCAATACTTGGACCATGTATTGACAAGATATGACATACATCATGATACAGGGACTGTGGTTCAATGTACTGCAATATATTATGATACTGTAAAACTGAAATCTAAAAACATACAATTAATCACTGAATGTAAACGATGACTTAAGGATCAAAATATAATGTTGTGATTCTCAAGCCTACTGATATTTTCTTACCTTAATAAATACTGATGTACTTATTGTACTGAGAAGGAACACACTGCTTAGGTGCCACAAGACCATCTATTTTACTGCATCTGCTATAGTTTGCCCTTGATGGAATACACTATCAACACATCAAGAAAATACGACGACAAGGAATTTGAAATCTAAGGGCCTTTTCCTAAATTTGGCATATATTACACAAATCTTTCAGAACAAGCTAATTTCTCTCTGTAATGAGGCATCATTTAACACCACTGTGTAAAAAGATAATATGGCCCTAAAGCTGAAAAGTGGAAGTCCAGTTTTAGAAGTGTACTTGTGAAAACACAAGTCAAAAATGACAGAATTGATTTTAATCAGTTGTCCACATAATCTCTGCTTTGCTATGCTTTGTCCATTGCTTTGAGCTTGTTCTTTGTTGACTGAGGAGGTTTCTTCCATTTACTCTCAGGTTCATAGTGATGAATCCATGTCTCTTCATTAGTAATTATTATTTTAAAGAAATGTTCGCCTTCCTTAGAGTATCATTGCAAATTTAGTTTGCTGACGTCCAAGTGCATCTGCAGCAAAACACTGCCACTCTTTAGTGCAAAATAAATGGGGCGGCCATTTTTTGTTGCTCTGCAGTCATAAATGAACTGACGTAATGCATAGCAATTGACCTCGTACAGAAAGTGTTGATAAGACATTGTGGCAAAGAGAAAACTTCAACTCCAAAATAAAGTGTGGTTCATTTTTTACTCATTTTTGTTCATATAAACAGACTGTTTTTATGCTTGAAACAGGTTTACCAAAGTCTGAGGGTGACGAACATTGTGGGATTTATGAATAAAATGGATTTATTTGTAAAGAATGTTGTAATGTTTAAATAGATGCAGCAACATTTTGGCTGTAGCTGTCCATTGCTCAGGTTCAAATAAAAACACAAGAATCACATAGTGACGAGTTGTATCTCAGCCATTCTTCACAGTCTGAACTCTGGATGTCAATATGGAATGAAAATAATGTTGTTTGAATTGCATCTCTATGCTGTATTATCACAAAGATTCTCTATTCTCCACCAAATACTTAGTAGTTGTTCCATCAAGTCAAAGGGATTCAGGTTAGATTTTCTGTCCAATATTACAATACAACCAGAAATAATGACATGCTTCAGCTTCTTGTTCAGTAAAGTTATTCTAGAGAAACCTTTAACCTACAAAAACACAACCCTCAGGGCAAATTGAGCCTATATAACTAAAAAAAAAAAAACAGGGAAAATGAAAGAGGAAAAACAATAAAGTCTGCTCCTCTGGGAACTGAAGGGAAAAATACCCGAGGCTTTACACAGAGGCCAAACCATTTTCACTAAATCACAATTCTGAAATGACATCACAAGTGCAACAAAGATAGCAATGCAAAGTAACGTAACTGTAGACAAGCAAAAAAAATAAGTTTTGAAAATAGTTTCCCATCAAAACAACACCAGAACATCATAACCATGACATATGAAAGACAAGTCCAGACAACAGTAATTATTACATGAGAGAGAGAGACAGAGAGAGAGACAGAGAGAGAGAGAGAGAGAGAGAGAGAGAGAGAGAGAAACACGAAAGTGGGTGTAGATAGCAGTCAGGTCTTGCAGAGTCTTGTCTTCAGAGGGGAACACAGAATGAATACAAAAACACAAATCAGAGCTTTCTTCGTGATGCCATCCTACATCAGTTGTTTTACCGTATCAATCAGAGGACTTTTGATACCACAAAATCAATGTGAATATGTCACTCTCTGCAGTCAAAACAAAGCGATATAATGCACACAATCTGGTTTCTGTGAACTCCCAAACGCAGACAGAATATATTGTGAACATTTAACATGTGTAAAAATGTGAAAACACAATGTGAGCGTTTAAATGTGAAATACACAAACACCCAATGTATTGCTTTCCCATAACAGTGTGCAGAATTCATGCCAAAATGAAAAGCAAAACCACTATTACATTGTTTTCACATTGCTTGGCCTCTACTAAAAAACAATACATGAAGATTTGCATTTTAAAAAGGAAACATTGACTTAATGGCACAACTG
>BRDA01011334.1:0-14284 GCA_036984385.1 Crenuchus spilurus | reverse complement strand
CACTAAATCATTACTTTGAGACACTAAATCATTATGTTGAGACACTAAATCATTATGTTGACACTAAATCATTACTTTGAGACACTAAATCATTACTTTGAGACATTAAGTCATTACTTTGAGACACTAAATCATTATTTTGAGACACTAAATCATTATTTTGAGACACTAAATCATTACTTTGAGACACAATCATTACTTTGAGACACTAAATCATTATTTTGAGACACTAAATCATTACTTTGAGACACTAAATCATTATTTTGAGACACTAAATCATTACTTTGAGACACTAAATCATTATGTTGAGACACTAAATCATTATGTTGACACTAAATCATTACTTTGAGACACTAAATCATTACTTTGAGACATTAAGTCATTACTTTGAGATACTAAATCATTACTTTGAGACATTAAGTCATTAATTCGAGACATTCCGTCATTACTTTGAGACACTAAGTCATTATTCTGCCAATGTGTTGACTCGTTTTACTGATTTGAATACTTTGATCTACTGGAGAATCGGTTGCAGGGGAATCATATTAAATGAATCAGATCTCCCACTGTTCCATGGCATTGAATGAGACTCCTTCTTCATATCTGACCACACAGGGGGTCCAGAGGGACTGGTAAACCACTCGACATTGTAATTATCCTGTTTTTAAACTAGAAGCAGTACTTCCTGATCAAAACAGATTCATGTGATGAACAAGCAGACTTTTAAGCAGAGACTGAACTGTAGGAGTGGGTCCCAGACCCCTGAGAACAGTAAAGAGACCCCCTCCTAATGTTTTTGTGCACAATATATGATGGATGAAATACAAATAATTTGATTTCTTCTTCTGTCACCAAACCTGCGCCATGATGGTGACTACATCGCTATTTTCACAACATAATTAATATATTCCATCCCTTTCAAGCATAGTGGTCATCTTATATTTATAAGTTATTTTCTATACACATGGACTCAAACATTAAATTACATGACAGCTTTTGATGGAAAACCACTACTACCACCTGGTGGTCAGTACTTGCAAATGCAACAAAACATATGGTAAACAAAAACGCCCAGTGATTTGATTGCGTATAGGATTTCTGTACAATCCTTTTACTAAAAAACATTCTTTCTGATCAAATAAAACTTGAGCACATAATAAAACTTCAAAGGAGTCATATAACTGTAAGCAGTAAATGATGACATGTCTTCGTTTCATTTTTTCCTCATAGTCAGAGTTAATTTTTCAGTATCTATTCTTTAAAACCTAAGTAATATAAATATATTTGGATTTGTATTACTTGTAATTGAATAGAGTGGAACCTCAGTTTTGTCATTAATCTGTTCTAAAGTGCCTGATGATAACCAAAACAAACGATAACTAAATCTGTTCCACACTCCAAAACATTATCAAAAAATACCTTTAATATAGAATAACTTAGTTTTACATACAGAAAACAATGAGGAATAAATACAAAAGACTAATGAAATGGATAAATTAACATTTAAAGTACAGTATGTAATATTTCGGGTTATCTTTTAGCAGAATTTAAGATAATCACTAACAAAAATGATTAAAAAGCATTATCTGTCTACAGTGAAGCAGTTTGTTGTGTTTACTTTGTTACATTATCTTGTGTTTGTACAGAAAACAGCTAACGTTTACAATAGCACTACTGAAGTGCAGAAAATATGTTTCGTCTGCACTGTAGCTGATAATTTTACTTATTACATAGCGTCTTCAGTTGGTTGCAATATGAAAACTAAACCACTAGATGTCGCTGGAAACTACATACTGTGCCTTTAACATCACTCTTACAGGTTTATGCTCATTTTAGAGTGTGTCAGTGTGGTCCAGCCTTTGTTTTGTACACTTGATCTCTAGGTTCTCTGCTACTATTTGTTTTCACACCCATTTTCAGGTGGTAGTGCTGCATGCTGTCGCTTTAGTGTGACATGTTTTTGTTTGTTTTGAGCACTAGCAAAGAGAAACAAGAAACAAAGCCAGACAAACGTTGAGAAACAAAGCCAGAGAAACAATGAGAAACAAAGCCAGAGAAACAACGCCAGAAAAACAACGAGAAACAAAGTAGAGAAACAATGAGAAACAAAGCCAGAAAAACAATGAGAAACAAAGCCAGAGAAACGAGACACAAAGCCAGAGAAACAATGAGAAACACAGCCAGAGAAATGACGAAAAACAATGCCAGAGAAACGATGAGAAACAAAGCCAGGGAAAAAATGAGAAACAAAGCCAGAGAAACAATGAGAAACAAAGCCAGAGAAACTATGAGAAACAAGGCCAGAGAAACTATGAGAAACAAGGCCAGAGAAACAACAAGAAACAAGGACAGAGAAATGACGAGAAACAGAGCCAGAGAAATGACAATAAACAAAACCAGACAAACAATGAGAAACAAAGACAAACAACAAGAAACAAAGCCAGACAAACGATGAGAAACAAAGCCAGAGAAACAACGAGAAACAAAGCCAGAAAAACAACGAGAAACAAAGCCAGAGAAACAACAAGAAACAATCCCAGACAAATGATGAGAAACAAAGACAAACAACAAGAAACAAAGCCAGACAAACGATGAGAAACAAAGCCAGAGAAACACCGAGAAACAAAGCCAGAGAAACAATGAGAAACAAAGCCAGAGAAACAGCGAGAAACAAAGCCAGAGAAACAACAAGAAACAATCCCAGACAAATGATGAGAAACAAAGGCAAACAACAAGAAACAAAGCCAGACAAACGATGAGAAACAAAGCCAGAGAAACAACGAGAAACAAAGCCAGAGAAACAATGAGAAACAAAGCCAGACAAACGATGAGAAACAAAGCCAGAGAAACAATGAGAAACAAAGCCAGAGAAACAACGATAAACAAAGCCAGAGAAACAATGAGAAACAAAGCCAGAGAAACAATGAGAAACAAAGCCAGAGAAACAATGAGAAACAAAGCCAGACAAACGATGAGAAACAAAGCCAGAGAAACGATGAGAAACAAAGCCAGAGAAACAATAAGAAACAAAGCCAGAGAAACAACGATAAACAAAGCCAGAGATACAATGAGAAACAAAGCCAGAGAAACAATGAGAAACAAAGCCAGACAAATGATGAGAAACAAAGCCAGAGAAACAACGAGAAACAAAGCCAGAGAAACAACAAGAAACAATCCCAGACAAATGATGAGAAACAAAGCCAGAATGAACAACCAATGTGTGGGTGGATGCTTTGTTTTGGCGAAATTAGTGGCGAGTCACGTGGGTTTGTTCATTAAATAATTACATATGTATTTCTTCATAGTTTGGATGACTTTATTAGTCATCTACAATGCAGAACATTTTTAAATCATGAAAAAACACTAAATGTACAGAAGATGTGTCCACACATCTGACTCTTAATATATATATAATATAAAATTCTTTAACAGATCAAAGTATGCTAATCAAAACATTGCCCCATATAACAATAATGAGTTAGTGTCTCAAAATGATGACTTAATATCTCAAAATAGTGTTAGTCTCATAGTGTTTTTTATTTAATATGAAATCATGAATGACAATTTAGGGGAATGGGGACTTCAGCCACATGTCCTTGAATGGGGTCCTTTAATTTAATAAAAGCATCCATAGAACTGCCCAGTTCAGGATCAGGATATGGGGTCACACCAGAGGACTTGGTTTTGGTGGTGCACCTTATATAATATATATGTATGTGTTTATGAATGAAATAGGAATAGGAAATAGGAAACAACAGGCTCATGTCAGTTTTGCTGAATTGCCCTCCACCTAGTGGCTGAAAAACCCAACAACACATCAATCAAACCTACAAACGGGCCTAACTCCTGACCTGAAGAAGCTGTTCCAAAAAGAGCCCAACAAGCGATGTTTTTATACTTACATACACAAAGATTACAACTCATAACTGTAACTCACATAACAAAAAATAAGCCAACATAATTCCATAATATCAGAGCTTTCCAATGGACCACACATACAGGCTCCAATAACAGGAAGAGCTATTTCCCCTCTGAACTAGATCCAGTCCCCTGATAGTATATCAGATCATTCTCACAGCTTTGTAAACACTGACTGTCTTTCTCTTATTTAATACAGTATTAACATGTTATCCATCAATAGAACAATCAGTTTCAAGCCAAAGCATTGATTCCATTCACTATGAGTCACTAGCTATAGATCCCAGTGGTCTCCAATGTAATCTGGTGCATCTTTAGAGCCTACATTTAGTAAAAAAAGGGTTTCTAGCATTTTCAAAACCATGTAGAAGAGTTAGCCCATTATGCAAAGAAGCATTTAAGCATGGAAAGAGTTATGTGAGTTGTCATAGGTCTACATATCCATTGACTTCACTCAAGAACCCTTAAAGAACCCTTTCCTGAAAGCAAACAACTGATGGCCAAGTTAAAACTACATCTAAAGCCTCAATTTAGCCCACATTACATCAGAACTCTGGTTGCTTGGCTACATTTGGGCCAAAATAGAGGAATTAAAATTTGTCCCATGGTTCTTGGCATGTGGGCCACATCTGGCTCAGAATTCAAATGCCATGACTGCTATAGCCAGGCCAATGATGGACTCTTCATTGCCTTCACTGCCATAACTGGCCTGGAAAAGGCCTTAAATGGGCTGCATTTGGTCCAGAATTGTCCGTTGATATAACAGTCAAACCACAGAAAACATGTTAAAGAAAGTGTCCATTAGCATCCACTAAAATGTGATTCAGTATGGTGGACAAACTAATCATGAATTTCTAGAGAAGCTCTTGTGGTTTAAAAAGTCTTATGGGTTGTTCCATGCAACACCACTAGGGGCAGTATTTGCCTTTAGATAAGACAAGATCCTCCAGTCCATGGTCAGAATATACTTTACACAGTACCTGCTGGTCACAGTGGTTTGAAGCACAAATCCAAAACACTGACCTAAAGGCCAGTTCCGTGTTTTATCTGAGATCCTCAACTGAACCCTTTTGAGGTCCCATGCTCTTATAGACTTATGTAAGGTCCAGAAACACTCACCTGACACAGTGTGCAGTTTCCACAGTGTGTGATGGTTTGGGATGCCAGTGTTAGTCCACTGCTTTCAAAACTACTACCAAATAGTTTGCTAACCATGATATTATTGTGTTTGGTTGGCTAGCAACTCATGCGCTACAAGCCAAAAGTTACACCACAAAAAGTCTTGAAATATGTGAATGACAACAGACCTTTTTGACTGAACGTGTTGATGTATGACTGTACATGTAGGTGTTGTATGCGTATTAGAAGATATGTGCTAAAGGTGAAAGCCTAAAATAAACTGCAAGCCTAAATGGGATGCAATGCTAACAATGGCCTCTAATAAAGCTGTAAGCTCATGGGGCTTAAGTGGAAGCCAGTTGCACAGTTGTAATGGGATTCATGTTGGACCACATGAAAAATACCAAACTGAACTGGCTAACAGAGAACACGACCCAGTCATTTACGGCCGTCATACTCAGCAGATACCATAGACAGCCATTCCAATAGTGTTGAGAGTGTCAGTGTGGTGAAAACACAGGGCAGGAGGTGTGTAAAGACCTGAATGTTGGTAACTGTTCACCCCTTTCAGACATGTTTTGGAATGTGTATATACATGAGACATCAGCGACACCGGACCATTCTCACCAACCAACAGCGTCCACCAGATGAGCGAGTGTCTCTGCCTTTACGTCTACAAAGTGGCAGGTGTGTCTCACGGAATCGACAGTGAATAGACACGGCGTCTGTTAGCCATGCTCTGGTCCTGGACCTCAGTAACCATTTTTGCTGTTGGAGCCTTTATGTCCAAATAAAGTGAGTTCACATGAGGAAACCTATTACCAGTACATACATGCTGTGTCTGATACCACCACCACCACGTCAGTGTCAGTGAGAGTGATCTACCTGCTCCATGGGGGGTCCTGAAACAGATGGAATACATTAGAGCTACAATGAGTGTAGCTACAAGCTATGTGTACCTAATAAAGTGGCCAGTGAGTGTAGATTATGTTCAATTGGCCATCAAGTGTAAAATTTAGTTGCACCAAACACACACACTACCACACACATGAAACACACGCTCGCGCACATACACACACACACACTTTTGTCCGCACTATTCAGGTGTAAACAAGGTTTCAAGCCGCAGCGATACAGGAAATGGTTGCTACCCAGGCTGACATCCGGTTTGGGTTGCAAGTTGAAGAAAAATTCCCCAAACACTGATGACTAACCTTCACCCAACGTTTACTCAACTTCCAGCTTACTCTGATGTGTACTTTTTAGTACTGCAGGCCAGAAATGACAGCATTCACTACGACATTTTAGGGTGATGCCAGATCCAGATTAGCCTGCTTCTAGACGAGGTGACTAGACTACTGATGCACCATTAACAGTGCAATATAGCCCAAAACTGGACATGTTGGGGAAGGTAGGTTTATTACACTTGCATGAACTATACACCACAGGGGCAAAAGTATTGGGACACTTGTTCATTCATTGAAATGAAGAGAAGAGTTTGTTGTGTGTTTGTTGGTGTATCTAATGTCCAGAGAAAGTTATGCAGCACTGCTGTGAGGATGTAACTGACTGTTAGTGAGATCTGGATGTTGGATGATAACCATGACCACCTCACCCCCAACTCATCTCAAAAGTACTGGATGGAGCAGAGAGCAAACCCAAAACTGGTGTGCTCTTCACACTGATTGGCTCCAGGCTGGCTGACGCTTGGTTCCAAACAGCTCTTGAAGAAGTCATTAGCCTAAAGGTTCACATACGTTTTCCATCCCGTGAATGTTTACATGTTGTGTTCAATAAAAGCATGAAAACATATTTTTGTGTGGTTCTAGTTTAAGCAGACTGCTGGTCCATTGTTGTGACTTACGATTAAGATTAGAACATATTTAATTTAATGAACAATTTAAGCAGAAAGCTTTCACATTCGTTCCCTTGTAACTGTATATGAACTGGTTTTGTTAGTAGTGGATTGATTGAGCACTTCACTGCTAATGTAACATGTGAGTGATGCCAGTACAGTCTGTAATTTGAATGAGGGTGACAGAAGGGTCAGTGTGTGTGTGTGTGTGTGTATCATATTCTAAGCCTAGATGATACACCCCATGTTGCTGTATCTGGTATCCTTCAAAACAAATGCTAGTGAGGTCACATTCACAGCTTTTTATAGCCCAGCTGGCAGGAACACATGCACTAACCTTTACTGAGAAGCTGGGGGTGGGGGCGGCATAGCCGTCTTCTTCCTTGATTCTCTCCTTCATCCTACTTTTCTCATCTTTTCATTCTTCACTCGCTGTCCTCAACTGACCTCTGGCTTTTATTTAACTCTCACTAACAGTGCTACTGCAGATGAGCCAAAACATTATGACCACTCCCAAATGCTTTATCTCAGGGAAGGTCTGGGTTGTGTTAAACAATAAGAGAACAGTCAGGGATTATTGGGTAATGTGTTGGATGTTGGAGAAATGGGCAGACTGAAGACCTTAGAGACACTGACAAGAGCCAAACAGTCAAGTTCAGATATCTGGGTTGAAACGTTGCTGAAATGGTGAAGCTTGTGAGGTCACTGGAACGCCGAGGCCACAATACTGCTATCACTTATTTAACGCTTTTATTTACTTTACTCAGATGTTAATCCAAAACTCCAGGCAAAACAAAACAACTATTTATTTAAACCCGACGACTTTTGACAATGAAAGCATCTGACCATTTGCAGGTCTGAAGACATTTTCTTTAGAATTCTCTGATATAATTCACAATTCATTGTTCCATCAATGATGACAAGCCGTCCTGGCCCAGATGCAGCAAAACAGGCCCAAACCTGATACCACCACCACCATGTTTCACAGATGTCATAAGGTTCTTATGCTGAATGCAGTGTTTTCCTTTCTCCAAACATAACACTTTTCATTTAAACCTAAAAGTTCTGTTTGGGTCTCATCTGTCCACAAAACATTCTCCCAATAGTCTTCTGGCTTGTCCACGTGATCTTTAACAAACTGCAGACGAGCAGCAATGTTTTTTTGGAGAGCAGTGACTTTCTCCTTACAACCCTGCCATGCACACCATTGTGGTTCAGTGTTCTCCTGATGGTGAACTCATGAACATTAACATTAGCCAATGTGAGAGAGGCCTTCAGTTGTTTAGAAATTACTCTGGGGTCCTTTGTTACCTCGCTGTCTATTACACGCCTTGCTCTTGGAGTGATCTTTGTCGGTCGACACTCCTGAGGAGGTAACAGTGGTCTTGAATTTCCTCCATTTGTACACAATCTGTCTGACTGTGGATTGGTGGAGTTTTGTAACCTTTTCCAGAGATCCTCGAAAACCCCTTTGTTTGTGACATGATACACTTCCACAAAAGTTGTGAAGAGCAGACTTTGATAAATTCCTGTTCTTTAAATAAAACAGGACCTTCACTCACACCTGATTGTCATCCCATTGACTGAAAACACCTGACTCTAATTTCACTTTCAAATTAACTGCTAATCCAAGAGGTTCACATACTTTTGTCTCTCACAAATATGTCATATTGGATCATTTTCCTCAATAAATAAATGAGCAAGTAATTTTGTGAATAAAGTCTTGCTTTTCACAATATTGCCATACTTGACCAAAAGCAGTATCTACTGTTGTGATGTGGCTGTATTTTTACAGTGAGGTCCAACTTCAGATTTATTGTTCAGAATAGAGATGACATCTTCAAATGTAGCTTCTGCATCTTCAAACAAACACCACAATACTTCCAGATATAGTCTTGTCTGTGGGTCTTTATGGATGTGAAAGCTAGGCAATAAAAAAGCTAAACTATCCTAGATACTAGACTACATCTCTCGCTCATCTCTCTTATAAACACAGCTGACATTCAGAGATCTAAACTGCTCCTCAAACCTCCCCATCAAAGCACTTTCACTTCAAAGCAGCACCGCCCACTAATTCGCTTTATATCAAATATTTATCTCACAGAGCTGTGCAATGAACGATGACATATTCATTCCACATCATCTCATCAACAGGCCGTAATCACTTCCTAATGAGGGGCCAATATTACCTCTCAACTCTTTTGCTGAGACGTGATTTTACACTATACAACACATACACTAGAGTTTTCTATAACCACACATACTCTTATTTAGGAAACCTCCTTACAATAGGAATAAACACTATTAATCACTAGAATAGGAGATATTAGTCCATAAACAACCTCAATAAACACTATTAATCACTAGAATAGAAGATTAGTCCATAAACATCCTCAATAAACACTATTAATCACTAGAATAGGAGATATTAGTCCATAAACATCCTCAATAAACACTATTAATCACTAGAATAGGAGATATTAGTCCATAAACAACCTCAATAAACACTATTAATCACTAGAATAGGAGATATTAGTCCATAAACAACCTCAAAAACACTATTAATCACTAGAACAGGAAATATTCATCCATAAACAGCCTCTTTAAACACTATTAATCACTAGAATAAGATATATTAGTCCATAAACAACCCCAATAAACACTATTAATCACTAGAATAGGAGATATTAGTCCATAAACAAACTCAATAAACACTATTAATCATTAGAATAGAAGATATTAGTCTATAAACAACATCAATAAACCCTATCAATCACTAGAATAGGAGATATTAGTCCATAAACAAACTCAATAAACACTATTAATCACTAGAATAGGAGATATTAGTCCATAAACAACCTCAATAATCACTATTAATCACTAGAATAGAAGATTAGTCCATAAACATCCTCAATAAACACTATTAATCACTAGAATAGGAGATATTAGTCCATAAACAACCTCAATAAACACTATTAATCACTAGAATAGGAGATATTAGCCCATAAACAACTTCAATAAACACTATTAATCACTAGAATATGAGATATTAGTCCATAAACATCCTTAATAAACACTATTAATCACTAAAGCAGGAGATATTAGTCCATAAACAACTTCAATAAACACTATTAATCACTAGAATAGGAGATATTAGTTTATAAACAACCTCAATAAACACTATTAATCACTAAAACAGGAGATAATTAGTCCATAAACAACTTCAATAAACACTATTAATCACTAGAATAGGAGATATTAGTCCATAAACAACCTCAATAAACGCTATTAATCACTAGAATAAAAGATATTAGTCCATAAACAACCTCAATAAACAATATTAATCACTAGAATAGGAGATATTAGTCCATAAACAACCACAATAAACACTATTAATCACTAGAATAAAAGATATTAGTCCATAAACAACCTCAATAAACAATATTAATCAGTAGAATAGGAGATATTAGTCCATAAACAACCACAATAAACATTATTAATCACTAGAATAAAAGATATTAGTCCATAAACAACCTCAATAAACAATATTAATCACTAGAATAGGAGATATTAGTCCATAAACAACCTCAATAAACACTATTAATCACTAGAATAGGAGATATTAGTCCATAAACATCCTCAATAAACACTATTAAAAGAGAAAAATTGAAAGGTTTTTGTATAACTTTAGTGAAATGTGTTATAGCATTAATTCTCAAAGAATTGAATTAAAGTGGTTGTGTAGCTCATCAGCCAAGACATGTTGGCAGTACACATTTGGATCTGTGAGTGTAACTTCAGACAGCAGCAGGACTGACAGAAGACTCTTTTGTAACTCACAGTAAGCCATACTGCCTCTTAAACCACAATAACTAGTCTGCAAGACCTCCATTAGGATCTGGATGCAGTTTTAGCTGAATGAGAAGTTTTGGTGATGCATTTGGACAGAAACATCCGGGATATTTAAGTGACTATTGAGTTTCAGTTATAAATTAAAGACAAAACATTCCCCAGACTCCAGATGTTTTGGTTGATTGAAAATTGTTTATGATTGAGCATTGTGTATGACCACCATTCCTTTTCTTTATTATTACCTTGTGCTGATCATGGCAGCGGAACACGTAGCAGGCAGCTCTCGTGTTCTCCCTCAGCAGGCAGCCAAAGTAGCTTGGGTCCTGGCTGTTGTGGATCAGTTTGGTGATCCGGTGTGGCCGGTGCTCAAACAGAACCGTGTGCTGCAGGGGGTCCCACATTCTCCCCGGCCCCGCCATGTCCAGAACACAGCGTACAGACACGGCTGAAATCTGCAGAACCACAGACTGATCCCAAATCTGTAACACACACTCTTCAGGGTTAATACTCATTTTTTCACTCCAGTATTATTACTCAGCTATTACTCTTCAGGATTATTACTCAGCTATTACTCTTCAGGATTATTACTCGGCTATTACTCTTCAGGATTATTACTCAGCTATTACTCTTCAGTATTATTACTCAGCTATTATCCTTCAGGATTGTTACTCAGATATTACTCTTCAGGATTGTTACTCAGCTATTACCCTTCAGAATTATTACTCTGCTATTACTCTTCAAGATAATTACTCAGCTATTACTCTTCAGGATTATCACTCAGCTATTACTCTTCAGGATTATTACTCATTTTTTTCACTTCAGTATTATTACTCAGCTATTACTCTTCAGGATGATTACTCAGCTATTACTCTTCAGGATGATTACTCAGCTATTATTCTTCAGGTTGATTACTCAGCTATTACTCTTCAGGATTATTACTCAGCTATTACTCTTCAGGATAATTACTCAGCTATTACTCTTCAGGATTGTTACTCAGCTATTACTGTTCAGGATTATTACTCAGCTATTACTCTTCAGGATTATTACTCAGCTATTACTCTTCAGGATTATTACTCAGCTATTACTCTTCAGTATTATTACTCAGCTATCACCCTTCAGGATTATTACTCAGCTATCACCCTTCAGGATTGTTACTCAGATATTACTCTTCGGGATTGTTACTCAGCTATTACCCTTCAGAATTATTACTCTGCTATTACTCTTCAAGATAATTACTCAGCTATTACTCTTCAGGATTATCACTCAGCTATTACTCTTCAGGATTATCACTCAGCTATTACTCTTCAGGATTATCACTCAGCTATTACCCTTCAGGATTATTACTCAGCTATTACCCTTCAGGATTATCACTCAGCTATTACCCTTCAGGATTATCACTCAGCTATTACTCTTCAGGATTATTACTCAGCTATTACTCTTCAGGATAATTACTCGGCTATTACTGTTCAGGATTATTATTCAGCTATTACTCTTCAGGATTATTACTCAGCTATTACTCTTCAGGATTATTACTCAGCTATTACTCTTCAGGATTATTACTCGTTTTTTTCACTTCAGTATTATTACTCAGCTATTACTCTTCAGGATGATTACTCAGCTATTACTCTTCAGGATGATTACTCAGCTATTATTCTTCAGGATGATTACTCAGCTATTACTCTTCAGGATTATTACTCAGCTATTACTCTTCAGGATAATTACTCAGCTATTACTCTTCAGGATAATTACTCAGCTATTACTCTTCAGGATAATTACTCAGCTATTACTGTTCAGGATTATTACTCAGTTATTACTCTTCAGGATTATTACTCAGCTATTACTCTTCAGGATTATTACTCAGCTATTACTCTTCAAGATTATTACTCATTTTTTCACTTCAGTATTATTACTCAGCTATTACTCTTCAGGATGATTACTCAGCTATTACTCTTCAGGATGATTACTCAGCTATTATTCTTCAGGATGATTACTCAGCTATTACTCTTCAGGAGTATTACTCAGCTATTACTCTTCAGGATGATTACTCAGCTATTACTCTTCAGGATGATTACTTAGCTATTACTCTTCAGGATGATTACTCAGCTATTACTCTTCAGGATGATTACTCAGCTATTACTCTTCAGGATGATTACTCAGCTATTACTCTTCAGGATTATTACTCAGCTATTACTCTTCAGGATTATTACTCAGCTATTACTCTTCAGGATTATTACTCAGTTATTACTCTTCAGGATTATTACTCACTTTCCTCTTCAGGATTATTACTCAGCTATTACTCTTCAGGATTATCACTCAGCTATTACTCTTCAGGATGATTACTCAGCTATTACTCTTCAGGATGATTACTCAGCTATTACTCTTCAGGATGATTACTCAGCTATTATTTTTCAGGATGATTACTCAGCTATTACTCTTCAGGATTATTACTCAGCTATTACTCTTCAGGATTGTTACTCAGCTATTACTCTTCAGGATGATTACTCAGCTATTACTCTTCAGGATGATTACTGAGCTATTATTCTTCAGGATGATTACTCAGTTATTACTCTTCAGGATTATTACTCAGCTATTACTCTTCTGGATGATTACTCAGCTATTACTCTTCAAGATTATTACTCAGCTATTACTCTTCAGGGTTTTTACTTAGGTATTACTCTTCAGGATTATTACTCAGTTATTACTCTTCAGGATTATCCCTCAGCTATTACTCTTCAGGATTATTTCTCAGCTATTACTCTTTGTAATTATTACTCAGCTATTACTCTTCAGGATTATTACTCAGTTATTACTCTTCAGGATTATTACTCAGCTATTACTCCATGACTTCTATGAAGATGAGTTTACCTCTAGGTTGCGAGCTGAAGATGGGCTGGTGCTGAAGCTCCTCTCCTTCAGATGAGGCCTCCGGATCTCTGCCACCACCCATGGCAGCATAGCCATTGTGGTCTGAGGGTGAACCACTAGCGAGCCAACTAGTGTTAGCCTGTAATGAATCTCCTCCTCTTCCTCCTCTTCATCTCTCCTTTTATCACCTCCTGGATTAGCCAGTGGTTTAGGGGAAGGGGCAGGGAATGGTGGAGAATGGAGGGGGTCATCTCGAGGTGTGACCTGAAAGCAGATGCCCTCCATGACCCCTGTACCTCAGGGAGGGAGGGAGGGGGAGAGAGAGAGAGAGAGAGAGAGAGAGAGAGAGAGAGAGAGAGAGAGAGAGAGAGAGAGAGAGAGAGAGAGAGAGAGAAGGAGGGGGGAAAAGTTAGACCCAAGAACACAAAACTGGACTCTTATAATTAGGAACTAAGTGTAGTCTGACTGGTTTGAATTGTACTTCATACTCTGGACAGAATTTTACTACTACAGATACTACAGAGCCTGAGAGACACAGACAGAGACCGAGAGACACCGGGAGAGAGAGACAGACAGACAGAAAGAGAACTGGCTCAAATCCATACCCAATATTCCTTTGGCTCTCTCTCACACAGACACACACACACACACACACACACACACACACACACACAC
>BRDA01011333.1:38702-71788 GCA_036984385.1 Crenuchus spilurus | reverse complement strand
ATTACAGCTACTGAGTGCTGATTGATTAGCATTACAGCTGCTGAGTGATGATTGGCTAGCATTACTGCTACTGAGTGCTGATTGGCTAGCATTACTGCTACTGAGTCCTGTTTGATTAGCATTACAGCTACGGGGAACTGATTGCATTACAACAACTGAATGCTGATAGATTAGCATTCTTGCAACTCCTCCCACTCCAACTCTAAAGTATAGGCAAAACTGTTAGCATGCTACTGAATTCTGCTTGTTTAATATTACTAGGGTGACCAGATCTGAGGTGATGAAAAAGAGGTTTTAGAAAATTTATAATATACTAATAATAACTATTAAACATTATTATGAATAATACAGTAATAAAAGTTAATATTAATCATTAATAAAATATTAATACATTATTACATATTATTTATAAATAATAAACTGTTAAAAGCATGTAGCATAAAATTATCACCCAATCCTTTTCAGTCAACTTCACTTCAGCTCATTATCACAAGTGTTACACTTATGTTTGGACTGTATGGTCAATAGATCTTATTTACTCAGAATTATACCTCATTTTTGAGTAAAAATAAGCAGAAATTCTGAATTATTTTGATAATTGTTACACTTAGAGGCATGTAAATAGATGGCTTATCACAGACTGGTAGACACACGCACACAGACACACACTCAAATGTAAATATTAATGGATTTTAATATGAAACCGCTGATATTAAAATATGTCTAGCTGGCGTGACACAGGCAAAACAAACGCTCAGCACATGAATAACTTACAGGTGAAAATGGACTGCTGGCCAAATTGCAGTCCAGACTCCATTTGTTGGAGTGACAGCGGCGATGGCCAATCACACATTAGCAAGAAACGGCACAGCCAATAATGAGCTTGATGCAGCCTAAAGGGAAACCGGCTTGTATTTCAGCTGGGTCTCCATTTAATATATCATAACATCTCACTCAAGCAAACCAAACGGAATAGGAGGAGGGCGAGACTAGTTTGTGAACGAAACACTTCTCGAGTACAACAAAATCCTATGTGAAATTCTGCCCGGACGTTCTTTTTAAGTCTCAAAAAGAGGACATGTCTGGGTAAAAGAGGACGTCTGGTCACCCTAGTATTACTGATTGGTTAGCTTTACTGACCAATCTTCTGGTTATCTTACTGCTGTTGAGTTCTGAGAATGGTAGCATTTGTTTACCTTTACACTACCGCTCAAACGTTTGGGATCACACATTAAACTGAACATCTGTGACAACCTGGACTTTTATTTCTGTGTTTTTGTTTTGATTTGATGATAAAATCCACAAATTCTGCTGTATCAGATACTCAAACGCTTATGTTAGAAGAGTGAGGTAAGACAGAGTCATGTCCAGTGATGTCTCACACACAATGTGTTAAACTTCTGGTGGAGATTAAACAGCTGTAGTAAAGCTTCTAAACTCTTCTAAACTCACCATCAACAACTTGTGAACTAAACACAGTGACACTGTCCTACCTCACCTTCCTACCATAGAAGACTGAGTATCTGGAGCAGCAGCATTTGTGGACTTTATTATAGTCTAGAAAAATAAATAAATAAACAACAACAACAACAACAACAACAACAATAATAATAAGTATAATAATAATAATAATAATAATAACAATAATAATAATAATAGTAATAATAGGGCCCTTCTGAAATAAAAGTATAGATTGTCATGGAAAATCCTGGGTGATCCCAAACTTTTGAACGGTAGTGTTGAACGGGGGGCAGCCGTGGCCTAGTGGTTAAGGATCTGGTCTGGTGACCTGAAGGTTGCCGGTTCGATCCCGGGCAGGTCACGACTGAAATCTAACCCGCAATTGTAAGTTGCTTTGGATAAAAGCGTCTGCTAAATGCCTCAAATGTAAATGTAGTGTATGTTCATGGCATTTGGCAGATGCTCTTTGACAATTCAACATGGCAAGCTTGCCCATAAATCCCTTGTCTGTGGTGCAGATCTAAATACATCATGGCAGAACCTGTTTATTGAGTGTTGTAATGAACTGTACACGTGTCAGACAGAAATGAGGCTAAAACAGGCTGAAGTATTCTTTTAATGTATCTGGGTGTAGATATGTGAGCTCTTTCACAGAACTGGCATTGTTCCTCTGTGCTCAGAGGCCACTGAGCATTGAGTTTTCTGACTGAAGAAATTTTCATCTGTAATACAAACACATCAGTATACATGTTAACTTACCCTGGATGCATAAAAAAAGGTTGTTGTTTTATGCCTATTTAAGTCTATTATTACGTTATTGGTGTCAGTAGTGACAAACAGCCATATGCAGTCATAAACAACCATAACCTTGTACAAGTATTGCCTGTTCCTATTCTATACCTTCTGATATGATATATGATTTTCTTAATCTAGAACCATTATGATACACAATACATATTAAGATATTTACTTTTTCAAGGGTTTGTTAAGTATGTTCGTAATAAACTGTATAAGACACTTGAATGCTGAGTGGTCTCCATGATTGCTTAACTCCATGACTGATTGCTGAGCATTAATGCTTTTGAATGCTGATTTGTTCATATTACAGCTACTGATTGCTGGTTGGTGTGCAAAATTGGTAGCATTTCTGCTACTGAGTGCAGATTGGTTTTTATGACTTCTTCTGGATTGTGATTGGTTAACATTACAACTGTTAATTGCCAATTAGTTAGCATTACTGCTACTGAGATCTGATTGTTTGGCATTAGAGCTACTAGTAGTTCTAATATAGAGTCCTAATCATTCTAATTAGCATTGCTGATAATGTTGTTTGTAATAATTTTAACTTTCTTCATATTTCCAAAATTTTGACCTGTGAGATGTAGTCCTTTGTCCAGTTCTTTCAGGACAGTATTTAGACAGATTTTTTGTTGTTTTTTATATGTTGTATGAGAAATGGGACAGACCTGGACAGTATCCAGAAAGCACATGAATGTGTACAACAGTATAAACCTTCAAAGCTTTGGGACTCTGTCCTGGGCGTGTTTGAGGTCTGTCTATACACAATATGACTTTTGACCCCTTGAGTGTGGCAGACGGGTCAAAGGTCATTATTTCCTGAGTGAAGAAAAGGTGTCCAAATAGCTCCAGAAAGGTGTGTTTACTCTGCTTGGGCAATGCATGACAATGCTGCGAGCTTGAGTGGAGAGATGAATGGAACTGAATGGAGACATCCGAGTTAGTGTGTTGTTATAGTGTGTACAGTGTGTGATTGATGCCTGTTAGCTTTAGCCCATGATGACTTTTGGCCACACACATAAACACACACACACTCACACACACACATACAAACAGAACACACCCTGACTGTCCAGGATTCCTCATGCCACCAAGAAAGAAGAGAGAGACTTAGGGAAAGGTATTTTGGGAAAAGCAGCTCAAATCACATGGCCATGAGTTTCCATCTGAGATACAATACTGCCTCAGTGTCAGTGTAAAGAGAGCGAGGGATTGGAAGAGAGAATGAAAAGGGGGGAGGAGAGAGAATAACTAAGTGCAGCAAAAAGAAAAAAGAAGCAACAAAAGCTCCATATGATCAGCACATGCTGTAATCCGGCATACACTCATTATCACAGCACATGGAATAAATTAAACTGTGTAAGAGAGAGAGAGAGAAATCTGTGAGGAAGAACAGAGACAGAGAAAGAGAGAGAGAGAGAGAGAGAGAGAGAGAGACAGACAGAGAGAGTGTGTGTATCTGAGTGAGCGAGTGCTGTAGGAAGAGAGAAAAGGGAAGTCCAGTAAAAAAGAGCAGATTGGCTGCGGTTGCATATGTCTGCAGAGAGAGAGAGAGAGAGAGAGAGAGAGAGAGAGAGAGAGAGAGAGAGAGAGAGAGAGAGAGAGTATGAATGTGTGTGAGTGAGTGTGTGAGGGAGTGTGTTCGGTTATGGAGGGAGATAAAATCGCAGGTAAGTCACAACCTCACCACACCTCGCTCAGCTCACCATCTGACTGGTTTAATCCTATCTGACATTGTTTTATTTAAGAAAGAGCTGCTTCAGTTTTAGCCGTTTGCCTTTTCTCTTCTTTATGTCCTATTTCTCTCTGTGGGCAGTCAGTTCAGTCCATCCTCAGATTGCTTACTGCACTTATGTGTAGATATATTTACTTGTGTTTAGTTTTTGCAGTCTTTAAGAAATACTGTGGATCACTATGTGTTGTTACACACTAAATAAAGAGACACTAAATAAAGTCCATTAATGTATATGTGTATGGTGTTAGGATGGTTTGTCAGTAATGTCAGGTTTAGTGTCTTATTTAGAGAACAAATGAGATTTTTATTAGCTTGAAGTCTCACAGTTTAGATGAAAGTCGTTTATCCTGTACTACTTTTGTCATTCGGGTGGGTGATATGTTCCACTGGCAGAGCTGGATTTTCCATACGGTTTGACTGAGACAGAAAAACAGCCAGACTGTAATAGCTACCCTTATAACTGTGTGTATGTGTGTGTGTGTGTGTGCTTTAAACACTCTCTGTATACCAGCCAAAGTGTGTGTGTGATGTGTCAGTGCCATTAGCTGCTGGTTGTGTGAGAAATTCATCTAAAACATGATGATAAACAGATTTGAATAATGTGATAGACTGTGTATCTTAAAGGAATGCTTCACCCAGAAGTCTCAAAGTCTCTCAGACTAGTTGATGTTGTTTAGTACACAGTATGACTTACTGTGAACCATTAACATGAATAAACCCTCAACACTTCAGGCAGTTACTTTAGACAGCAGCAGGGCTGGTAGAAGACTGACCTTGGATCAGATTCCTTCATATTTATGATGGTCATCATCATTAAAACTGATTCTAGGTCAGCCCTGCTTGCTCAGAGTTTGCTATCTAAGAAGGTGGCTGCAGCATTCAGCTACATGAACGTTTGGCATATTGTGAGCTAAACCCCACTGACTAGTGTGTGAGACCTTAATTAAGATCTGAATGTGGTTTGAGTTGGTTGTGAGGTGTGCAACTGGGCTATTTAAGTGATTGTTTATTTCTAGTGCTTTTAGAAATGTTAGCTTAAAAGATTAAAGACTAAACTAAAAAATGTAAAACTGGCATTTCTTGGCAGCAGTGTTTCTGGAATCAGTATGGAAAATGAAAATGTAAAACAAACAAACAAGCAAAAATGCAGAGTTTCTTACATTTACTTTCACTTTTATTTCATTGCAGTATGTAAGTAAGTAAGGTACAGTGGTAACCCTACTTACGAGTTTAATCCGTGCAGGAGCCGAGCTCGTTAGCTGGTTTGCTCGTTAGCTGGATGCATTTTCCCCATAAGAATACATGTAAAACTGATTAATCCGTGTCAGCCGGCCAATATACAGTATACTTTAATATGCTAAATAATGTGTTTATATGGGTTTTTAAAACATAAACGAGATGACGACGGTGCTCGTGTAGGCTGGTTGCTAAGGAGGACAGGAGGACGGGCGTACATGTATGGCATGGCTACACTTATCATATGAAAAGTAAAAGTTAAATTTATCTAACTTTCTTGTTCACTACCTTTTGCTTTCTTTGCGTCGCTTTCACTAGCACTTTCACTTTCACTGGACAGCGGTCAAAGGTATTGACTGACCTCTTCTTCTACGCTAGCATCTAGGGGATGCTACGACTGCCGCGCCCCTAGCGGTTGGCATACTTGAACTAATTTAGGCTACTCGTTACTTGGAATTTTACTCGTTACCTGGAACAAAAATATTCCGAGATCTCGACTCATTACCTGGAATACTCGTTAGTAGGGTTACCACTGTATTTCATGTTTTGTCTGGTCAACTTCATTCTGATCAATTTGTTAAAATACATTCATTCCTGCATTTTATCCTTGCAACAAAAAACATTTGGACAGTAAAGCATTCACCACTTTGAAATGTTACCATTCCTTCTCACAACACTTAAAAGATGTTTTGGCACTGAGGATATCAAGCGATGAAGTGTTCGTTATTCCTGCAAGCATATCTTAAGATGTGCACCAGTACAGGGTTGACATTTCTACTGGAGATACTGTAGGTTAGGACTGTAGGAAGGCCAGTTCAGCACCTGTACCCTGTTCTTTGGCAGCCACGCCTTGTAATGCCCTGTATTGTGTGCAGCATGTGGTTTTGCATTGTTTTGTTGAAAAATTCACTTATGTACCTGGAAAAGATGTCGCCTTGAAGGCAGCATATGTTGCTCTAAAATCTCATTGTATTTTTCTGCACGAATGCTGCCATCACTGAAGTATAAATGACATTGTCAAGGGCACTGCCACACAACCCTATAGCATGACAGACTCTGGCTTTTGGACTTGTTGCTGACAACAGTCTGGGTGTTCCTTTTCATCTTTGGTCTTGAGCACGTTTCATCTATTTCATCCAAAACAACAACAACAAAAGATTGGGAATACTGATTAATTTGACCACAATACACATTCCCACTGTGTGATGGTCATCTTGTGCATTGCCCATTACACACTGATATTACTCCAGATTTCTTGCCATTTTTATCCCCTTCCCAATGTAGTGGTAGCCAATTAGCCCATCCCCTCCGTTAGGCCTCTCCCCATCACTTTGCACTGTCCCTGACTCTAGGAGGGTGCAAGCAAGCACAAGCCTCCTCTGATGTGTGTGATGCAGCCACCGCTTCTTTTTTGAACCACCGCTGATACACCATCACTGGAGAGCCTAACGCGCTCTGAGGAAGGCACACAGGGTCCCCAGCTCCGAATGGACCAATCAGTAGACGCCTGAGCCAGCGGACATTGTAACGTGAAAGTGATAGGGAGAGAGAGAGCGCCATCTACCTGCCCAGAGAGAACACTGACAATTTTTGCTCAAACAGCATGACCGGGATTCGAACTCGCGATCCTCGGGTCATAGTGGTAGCGGCTTTGCCCGCTGAGTCACTCGGGGCCCAAGAGATTTGTTTAATGTTTAATGATTTTATAGAATTATTTTATTTTATGGGAGAAATATGCAATTTGTGTAAATTTTCTTTTAAACATTTCAATCAGGCATTTGTTGACAAACTTGAGATCCTCTACCCATCTTTGCTCCTCAGAAACCTTTTGTGGATGTTGCTTTTGTATCAAATCATGATTACAATCACCTGTTGACATGTTACGATTCATGCCCTGTTGCCCAGTCTACGGGTTTGTTTGTTTAATCTCCTCCTCTACCTTGTCCTTCCCACTCCTGGCTCGTTACTGTCTTCACCTGTCTTTAGCCCTTGTGTGTTATCTGTGTAACCATGAGTCCTTATATATACCCTCCTGTTTCTCTGTATGTTATGAGTCATTATTCACTGTAACTCAGTTTAAGTTTTGTACTTCTGCTTAGTTCTGTTTTTCACATGATTAAATATTATATCCTTCACTGCAAGTGTATCTGCCTTCCTGCATTTGTTCCTGATGCATCATCTGTTTGAAGTCACATCATTATTTCGTAGTTTTTTTTTTTATCCCATTACTATCTCTCAACTATGCCTGTCCCAACTTTTTTTGATATGGTTGCAATGCAGGAATGGATGTATATTAACAAATGAAATGAAAACATTAAAAACCTTGGGTTCATACTGTCCACAATGAAACACAATTCAAAGTAAATGTAGGAATCACTGTTTATATTTAATTTCCATTTTCCAACTTTCTTCATATTTGGGGTTGTATTCTTACCATTAAAGAATCTGATTTCAACTGCAGGGCCAAATGGTTTCAGTGGCTTTCTCACTTAGACACAAATGTTTCTTTACTAGTTGTTGATTTCGTTACTTGTACATTCTTGATAGATAAATAAAGGCAGTGCACAATTTTAACCCACTGCATGTCAAGCCTCCAGTTTAACAACTGTAAAACTTGGAAGAGTACCTAAATGAGACACATGAATGTGAAATATGAAATGGATATCTGATAGTGTCTGAGAAATGGTGACTGATCCTGACCAGACCGCAGACGAACAGCCAGATCCTGCTGGATTCAGACAATTATTTCGAGCCATAGTGCAGAATTCCCAGAATTCCCAAATGAGTCCTGTGATAGATTCATCAGTGAGGTGGGATCGGGTCACGGAGAGAGAGAGAGAGAGAGTGAGAGAGAGAGAGAGGGAGGGAGAGAAAGAGAGAGAAAAGATGAATGTGGAATGATGGAAGGACAGATGGAGAACATAATGAGAGTAGAAGAGGACAGTGCAGTGGGGATGGTGGACAGAAATCCCTCTGGTGTGTGTTTGGGGGGTGGGGTTCAGGGGAAGTGCATTCCCAGCTGTGTATATGGCCAACAGCTTCACACACACACACACACACACACACACACACACACACACACACACACACACACACACACACACACACACACACACACACACACACACACTGCAAGGAATAGTAAAGCATTAAAGAGCCCATATCATGGAATGTTTCTTGCTTTACCAAAATGAATAACAGGTTACCTATAGCAGTCATATATCATGCATCTTGATTATGAGAATTATATCCAGAATATCCACATAAAATTACAGGTGTAAAACATATAAATGTAAATATAATAAATTTAATCACATTTAAGTGATTCAGGAGGTGGTTGGACATGCATTTTAGCCAGATGTTATGATTTTTAAAAAGAGAATAGCATTTCTCAGTAACAAATGCAGCTGTTTAATTCTAAGGCACAAAAAGAGAAAGCTTACATCTGGTCATTTCATGCATTTTGAGTATCAGGATTACTGGATCTCAAGGTAGAGGTTATTCACATAAAATACAGATGTAAATAAAATTCTCAGTTTGATATGATGGCCTTTTACTATTTTCAATAAAATGTAGACTTTAAATGTTTGCACAGCACTGCATTATGTCTTTATTTACATTTTGCACAGCAATCAAATTTTTTTGGAAACAGGGCTGTACAAAAAACCTACAGAAACAGATTGATATTCAAAGAAACATCAAAACAACTCTCAGTGAATTGGTTACTGTGCCAATGAAAAATAAAACATGACGGTTACAGGATGGCACTAAAAGTGTCTCAGCACAAGTTCTTTGTCTTTATTTCAAGAAACCTGATCATATTCTGGGAGGCTGACCAGTTTGTTGTTCAAAAGAAGATTGTTTTTGAGCTGATTTTACACTACAGTTAGACAGCAATCAGATTTCAAAAGTACTAACACTTTTGACTATCAAATTAAAAAATGTGGTTGAAATTTTATAATGATGCAATTCACATACTAGACGTATGAAACAATCAGGTGTAAACAGGGTCCTAATAATGTAAAGTGAATTCATGATTTTGGTACAAATACCATAATGTCATAAGTAGACCCCTCACTTGGCTCACTCAGAAGTCATATTTAAATATTCTGTCCTAAATTAATTAAAGACTTAATTAAGATCTGGATGTGGTTTGAGTGAGTTGAGAGACGTTTTGGTAATGTGTTTTAACAGAAACCACTGGGCTATTTATATGACTGTTGAGTTTTAGTGTAAGCAGCTGGAAAGCTGCATCCTCGCAGCTCCAGTTCTAAACTTGAAAAACAAAATGTGACTGATTGCCTATACAGTTGTGTGAAAAATTAAGTACACCCTCTTTGAATTATATAGTTTTACATATCAGGACATTAAAAATTGTCCTGGTCCTTAGCAGGTCTTAGAATTAGCTAATACTACATTAGATGAACAACAACACACAATAGATTCCACTCTGTCATTATTTAACAAAAAGACGGCAAAATTAAGAAGCCATGTCTGGAAAAAGTAGAAGTCAAAAATTTGGACACATCTCATTTAATGTTTTTCTTTTTTTTTTTTTTTTTTTCCCTACATTGTAAAGTAATGCTGAATGAAGGAACACATAATGAATCATGTAGTAAACTTAAAAGGGTTAAACAAACCAAAACATGTTTTAGATTTTACTTCAAAGTAAACACACAACTGATATCTCAAACACATTAAGAGGCAAGAAATGCAAGTCATGAACTCTTGATAAGACACAGCTGTTAACTGAAAGCCATTCCAGGTGACTACCTCATAAAGCTGACAGAAAATGCCAAGAAAGCTGCATCTAAGCAAGAGGTGCCTACTGTGAAGAATGTAAAATATAAACATATTCTGGTTTGTTTAACACTGTTTTGTTTACTAAATAATTACATATGTGTTTCTTCATAGTTTGTATGACTTTAGTATTAATCAACAATGCAGACAATTTATAAATAATAAAAAACCACTGAATGCCCAGAAGGTGTGTCCAAACTTTTGACAGGTACTGTATGTCTCATGAATCAATAGCATGTTGAACCACCTTTAGCAGCAAGTACATGAAGTAATTGTTTTATCTTTATGACTTTATCAGTCTCTCATTGTTTTGGAGGAATTTTGGGCCATTCTTCTTTACAGTGTTGTTTTAGTTCTTTGGGGGTTTGTGAGTGTGCATTCACCACAGCATTTGAATTGAGTTGTGGTCTCAACTATGACTGGGCAATTGCAACACCTTGACTTTTTTTCTTTTTTCAGCCATTCTGTTGTGGATTTGCTGATGTGCTTGGTATCATTATCCTGTTGCATGACCCAGTTTCACCTAAGATTTAGCTGTCGGATAGATGGCCTCACATTTGACTCCAGAATATTTTGATATACAGATGAGTTCATGGTTGACTCAATGACTGAAAGATGCCCAGGATCTGTGGATGCAAAACAAGCCCAAATCATCACCCCTCCACCATCATGATATTAGGTGTGCTGATATGCTGTGGTTGGTTTTTGCGAAATGTGGTGCAGCACATTATTACATTACATTACACTGCATTTAGCAGACGCTTTTATCCAAAGTAACTTACAATAGTGGGAAAGTACAAATGCGAAAAAAAATTGAGTTGTACTAGTATTTACTAGTACTAAGTATTAACATTACGATATCGAGTGCTGAGTGCATATCAGTACTCATGGGAGTATTTGGGATCACTAGAGCAGGTGCTCTTTGAAGAGCTCGGATTTTAGGACTTTCTTGAACGCAGTGAGGGACACCTCTGCTCTAGTGGTGGTAGGCAGCTTGTTCCACCATCTGGGAACTACTGAGGAGAGCAGTCTGGATTGCTTTGTGTGAACGTTAGGCAAAGCAAGGCGACGTTCAGTGGAGGAGCGCAGCGACTGGGCAGGAACATAAGCTTTTAGGAGCGAGTGCAGATAGGAGAGAGCCTGCTCTGTCATCACCTTATAGGCGATCGTGCAGGCTTTGTGTTTGATCCGGGCAGCAATCGGAAGCCAGTGTAGCTCAATAAGCAGTGGGGTGACATGTGCCCGTTTTGGATGGTTAAAAACCAGACGTGCTGCTGCATTCTGGACCATCTGTAGTGGTTTAATAGTGCAGGCTGGGAGGCCTGTTAGCACAGCGTTGCAGTAATCGAGGTGTGAGATAACCACAGCTTGTACCAAGAGTTGAGCCAAACTTCTCCAGAACTTTTGGTCTCATCTGTCCAGAGAAGTGTGGTTTTGTGGTTTGCTCAGATGCAACCTAATATAAAACTAATAATTAGTGCTCCTTTATAAAATTCTCTTTTATATAAAGAAGAGGCTTTCTCCTAGCAATCCTTCCAAACAAACCATACTTGTTCAGTCTTTTTCTAATTACACTGTTATGAACTTGAACATTTAACATGCTAACTGAGGTCTATAGATTGGCAACTGTCTTGGATGTTTTTCTCTTGTGAATAATCTTTCTTACTTTACAACGATGAAGCTCTAATTCTTTGGAAATGGCTTAAGAGCACTTCCCAGATTGATGGGCAGAAACAAGTGCTTTTCTAAGATCATTGCTGAGGTCTTTCTTCATTGTATTAACACACATCTGGTTTAATAGAAGTTGTCACACTTGTTGATGATTTATTAATCAAAGTGCTGCTGGTTGCTACATACCTTCTAAATTGCACAGTCATATGAGAATATTATGCCTAATAGTGAGAATAACCACTCTTGCCTCAGCGTGTTCAATCAATGAACAGTGATCCCTGACACTTGTTGCTTTTGTGCTCATTATAGAGGTTAGCTGGCTCATTGAGGTGTGTTGATTGCTTTGTACCACTCATTGTCATTCCCCTCTGACATCAGTGGTACACCTTCACTACCGCAGCTCTAGAACATCCCACAAAGTTAGTGGTTTCTGAGATGCTACCACTCTTCACCTTGTACACTATTATCATATGCTTTTGCCCATGATATTCACTTTGTGCTCTACTACAACTGACTAGTGTGCTCACTTATTTATACATGCAGCAAACCTTGTGACATGGCATCTGTGACATCCTGGGCCGAGTTAATTCCAAACCAGGGCTGGTCATACTATTCTGATATGACTGTGTAGATAATGGTACCATGACATACAGCCCACGCTCACCTATTCTTTTACTGGTAAAAAGCTTTGTGCAAAGTCTTTGAGGTCTTATGCCTTTCCTGCAGCATCTGATTTATAGTTCACATAACTTTTTTATCTCAGTTGATTAATGAAGTCCTGATCACTGAGCTCATGTGTCCTGCAGCCCTTACTTCTATCTTTAAGTGTCACATTTTTTAGGGATTCATTACGTGGTGACACTTTGTTTAACCGCAAGGGGGCAGTGCTGTTCTCCAAAATATCAGCTGACACGGAAGATTTGGTATTTCCTGAAGTCAAAGCACATTTTCTTCAAGTTATTCCAGTTTGCAGTTTCATGATATTTTTTATCAAATGAAAACCAAACTTCTTGAAACTTCTTGATGCACTGATTCAGTTTCTCATATCGCTCGCTTTCTGTTTCTCTCTCTCTCTCTCTCTCTCTCTCTCTCTCTCTCTCTCTCTCTTTCTAGCTCTTCCTTTCCACCAGATTTAATAGGTGAAATGTTAATTACCTCAACTTCCTCCTACTTTGTGTTTTAAGTTGGTTGACATGGAGACTGTAAATAAGCCTGCTGGACAAAACATTTGTCACCTGTGACTGAAACGATCCGAGTAGTACCTCCACGAGCATGAATAACAGCTGTGATTCAATTTAGCTTGGACTGGAGTACTTTCAGAATTTCAGTGACATCAATATTCAGCCACTCTTGCCTCAAAGAATTGTGCAGTTCAGCCACATTTACTGGATGCCTTCTCTGGATTTTTACTCGTTGTTCCAGGTTGTCCCACAGATTTTCAGGAGAATCTGGGCATTTTGGAATACAGAGATAGGAATGTTATGGTACTCAGTAAGATGATGAGCAAAAAACAAATCCTGGTTTTCCAGCAGCTCAGAGTAGGTACTGTTGTTTACATTTACTGTCACCTCAACCTAAAGATCAATTTCCTCGTAATAAAAACATCCAGAACATTACAGACCCTCCTACAGCCTGAACCACATCTTGCATGCAGTCCCTGAGCTCTACAATGAACACAACGCCTAGCATCATTCACATACAGGCAGAAACGTGACGCATCTGATCAGGTAACATGTTGCCAGTCGTGAAACGTCCAGTTTTTGTGTCTCTTCATCCACTGTAAGCAGGCAAACTTTGTGAGAAGAATGAATCAGTGGTGCCACTCTGCTCCATATGTTCATGGTATGCAGTTCCCTCTGCAGTATTTTATCTGAAATGGGTAGTGAAGAACCTTTGTTGACTTCAAGAAGCAGTTCTTGCTTCTTTCACAATCCTGTGAAAACCGCTGGTGATCGCTTTCAGTTTCGTCTTCTCACACAGTTCCCTTACAAGAATTTCTGTCTAATTATTTAGGAAAAAATATAATTTATTTTTTATATATATCATTTATAAGATGCCTTTAGCAAAATATAAAAAGACCTTAGACTACACACACACACACACACACACCTCTGTTCATCCTGTTTAGGCCTACTATTCCTAAAAAGTAGGAAAACTATTGGAGTTCGATCCCCAAGCAAGTCATGACTTAAGTGCCCTTGAGCAAGGCACCTAACCCCCAGCTGTAAGTTGCTCTCGATAAAAGTGTCTGCTAAATGCCTCAAATGTAAATGCAAATGTTATATAAATGAAGATATTAGCTGATCATCCTTACATTTTTTCATCCACCTCCAGGTCATCCACAACTTGTGCATGCACTAGGAGTGTAGAATAGAATGCTCCCTAAAAATAGGCCCCCGTCGTGACGGCACCCTCGCTTGGACTGATAACTACAGAAAAATGCCAAAAAAAAAAACAGGAGTCAGTCACACTGAACCAACTTTAAATGACACATCTAAAGTCATTGAATTTTTGGGGGGCATCATATCTAAATATGAAAATATTTTAAAATACATTAACAAAGATGACTGACATTGAAGGACAGTAGATTAGAAAAGTATAGCCTGTGTGATTTGTCCCTCCAGCAGTTGACTAAGAGGCTTCATTAACACTTACAGTTCATAAAGAAAACATTATAACATTACTGCAAACCCTTCATTTATGTTCTATCATTCATTTTAGTTCTTACATCAGTGACTTACAATGAATAAGTGAAGTTTGTGAAATGACCACATATATTAGGTAGACAAAGACACAGTAATATTTATTCACAATGTTGATTTTGAAAAATAAATGAAAGAAAAATGAACATTTCTTGTAAAAGTTTATTTTACAACAATATCACAAAAATATTTTTAACATCTCCTTTAGTGAAAGTGCGCACAGTAAATTACAAACAGTACTAAAACATGTGGCATAAGATCTCAGTCATTAATCAAACACACCATCCACTGTGTGCATTTGTGTGTGAAGTTTTTTTGTAAAAGTGAAGAGACATTGAAATAGAATGGAAGTGTTGGTCAAAAAGATGTGTGTAACACAGTAACCTATAAACAGTAGTAGAACAACATTAATGGAACTGAACTGTTAAATGGCAGTGAAAGACTGTCATAAGATCTCAGTAATGTGTCAGTCATCTACCGTGTGTCCTTGTGAATGAGGTTTTGTGTAAGAGAGAGAAGATACATTCAAATACATTGAATAACAGTGTTAATGTTATAGGAAAGGAGTAGAATGGAAGTGGAAGAGGATGATTGTGGCATAAGTGCATGTGAGGAAAAAGGCCAACAATGTACTGATGAGTTCACTTCAAGACTGCTCTGTTACATTTCTGATTAGACTGAGAGATGTGCAGTATGTGATGAATTATTATCCTCTTAAAATAATTTCACCAAGTACACAAGTGATTTATTGACCATAATCTTGCTACACACTACTTCCCTGCACTCACTGACAGCCTTTATGTGGCTTTTCAGCAGCTTTCAGTCCATAATGTTGGACACGCCTTTGCATCTACAGACTGTTGCCCACATTGTAGCTCTTGGGCTTCTATACTCTTTGGTATTCATGCCTTGCAGTCACATGGTTTTGTTGTAGTTGCCTCCATGTTGAGTACCTTGTGCAAAAATAAATAAATAAATAAATAAAATTGGAGCAAACATTGCACATGAACTCAGCAGAGCAGAAACAATACTCAGAAAAAAAAAATCAAATGTAGAGCCCATATTTATCATCAGCTGAGCATTTTCTACCGCTGGCCTTGTTGGATTTACTGCCAAACCTGTAATTGTGTGCCATTTACTTATACTTCATTTGTAACCCGTTGTCTTATTCAGGACAAAGTTTGGAAGCCTAGAAAAGCATAGATGCATACAAATACTTCAAAGCAGGCTGGGTAACAGAGCCTAAAATATGACATCTGGAAAAAAAAACAAAATTAATTGTCAAAGCTAAGACTTTAGACTTCTAAAGAAAAGTTGGTTGTAAATTGACAACCCTAAAAGTAATTTAACCCAAATCTATACCACAGTCTGCAGAAACATCTTATTAAACAGTTTGACTAGAAAAAAAAGTAAATTCACACAGCAAACATGCAAACATGTGCCGCGTGAGACTGGAGAGCGTTGAGTTAGTTAATCTACTACACAACCATTATAATAGACATTATACTAATATATTACACGATATTATTGTTAATCACTAAACACACATTTCTTTAATTTTACACCAGAGGTTTGATAACAAGCAGCAGTAGTTTACTCTGCTACAGAAAATAAACTTAACATAAGTTATATACAATATATAACTTATATATAAGGGCCCAAGAGAGCAAAAATTGGCCGTGCTCTCTCTGGGCGGGTAGATGGCGCTCTCACTCTCCATCACTCTCACATTGCAATGTCCGCTGGCTCAGGCATCTACTGATTGGTCCATTCAGAGCTGGGAATCCTGCACTTTCCTCTTGTGTTGTGACTTGTGTTTGTATTCACCCTCCTAGAGTCAGGGACATTGAAAAAGTGATGGCGATAGTCTTCTTTCGAGAGAGGATAGGCTAATTAGCTACTACTACATTGGGAAGGGGATAAAAATGGGCAAACACTTTGGAAACATATATATATATATATATATATATATATATATATATATATATATATATATATTCTACATTCAAATTACACATACATACTTAAATACATTAAGTAAGGTCACAAACTTCATATATATTCCTCAGGCAGGTGGGCTTGTGTTTGTGCATGCATGTGCATGTGTGTGACCTTGAGCACACAGCTGTAAGTAACACTTGCACTGTTACCTACACTTTTGTTCTCAGCAGGCAATTCAGTGTCAGAGTTGTAGACGACATGGTGCAGAAAGTTCCATGAGAATCCAGGGAAAAGTGCACATACAGTTGAATTTCACTTTCATATAAATGTATAAAAGGTACAGCCTTCTTAAGTTTTATTTTTAATATTCTTACCTGCTCACCTCTGCTACAAATGAAAATATCACATTTGTTTAATATCTGATCACATAGGTGGGATTAGCTGTAACAGTATGTGGGTCACTGATTTATGATGTCAATGCAATTCATGATTTCAGAGCTGATGCATTATGTTATAGGTGTCATTTATGATGTCAGAGTTAGTTGATGACATCAGCTGTTTTTTTTCCAATTATCTCCGAGCTGCTTTCTGCAGTGATATATTTATGGTGTCAGAGCTGATACATGTTGTCATTTAAAGTGTCATACCTAATTGATGACATTACAGCTGGTTTATGATGTCAGAGCTAGATGATGACATCAGAGTTTGTTTATGATATCAGAAGTGATTTACAGTTGACTGTGATTCCACTTTCATCACTTCCTCTTTACGTTCTGCTGGAGAGTGATGCTGTTTGGAGGATTTAGTTTTGTTCACTAATGCCCTAGTGGCAGCCATGGCCTAGTACTAAGGATCTGGTCTTGTGACCAGAAGGTCGCTGGTTCGATCCCCAGACAGGACATGACTTGAGCAAGGCACCTAACCCCCTAACTGCTCCCCGGGCGCCGGTGGATAAGGGCTGCCCACCGCTTCGGGCACAAATTCTCACAGCCTAGTGTGTTCACTAGTGTGTGTGTGTTTCACTGCACGAATGAGGTCAAATTCCGTTGTGTGAAAAATCACTTTGGCTACATTGGTTAATCTTAATCTTAATCTTAATTCAGGAACCTCTGGGGAAGCTGCTGCTTTAACAAGAATGAAGAGCAGACAACTTTCTTAGGACTGTCTGAAAATATGTGCAGCTGTGAACGGAATCTCTCTCCCTCTCTCTAGTTTAATGAACTTTATTTAGAGAATGAAAAAATGAGTCACTCTTGCTTGTGGGGGATTGTATATCTGTGTATATGTGAGAGAGTAAGGGAGTGGAGGACTGGAGAGAGAGTGAAGGTGGGGTAGAAAGAGAGAGGGAAAGAAAGTATAAAGACAGAAGAGAGAGAAGGAAAGAGGAGTGTGGAGAGAGAGAGTGTGTGTGTGGGGGTAGGGGGGTTGTCCTCGCTCTATCATTCTGAAGTGTTGGAAAGAGAGAGGAAGTGGAGGAAAAGACGTTTTGTTGTTTAAGAAGAAGGTACTACCCTTAGGTCTGTGTCCAGTGCTAAGCATTAGGCTGAGCTTTTTCTCTGAGTTGCCTCCTAATTTGGGATTTGTTTGGGGGCTGGTGTGTGTGTGTGGGTGTGTGAGAGAGAGAGAGAAAGAGAAAGAGAGAGAGAGAGAGGGGGAGAGAGAGTTTGCCTGACTGGGAAAACAGACTACGGAGCTTCAACATTTTCCCCAGAAAATGTCTGATTCCAGTGTTAATGCACATTTGGAGGGAATTATCTCAGACTTTGAAGGTTAGTTTTGTCTCTTTATTGTG
Source organism: Crenuchus spilurus (assembly GCA_036984385.1). Classification (NCBI taxonomy): domain Eukaryota; kingdom Metazoa; phylum Chordata; class Actinopteri; order Characiformes; family Crenuchidae; genus Crenuchus; species Crenuchus spilurus. Next base: position 53,652 of record BRDA01011333.1, on the reverse strand, counting down.
TTGTTTTGCTATTGACCATGTTAGCTTCACTGTCTGAATAGTTTAGCTTTAATGGAACAGGTCAAGCAAGTATGCTAATATGGCTAAAAACGAATGGAAGGAAATAATTCAGCAATTTACATAAGCCTATTTGCATAATGATAATTGGTGGCAATTCACTTTCATACAGTGTGTAGCAACATTATTTTTTTTCTGTCTGAAGTATTGCTTTATTTGTATCTTTTAAATACATTATAAAAACATTAATGTTTTTATTATTGCTTCACATGTATATTATGGTTAATGCCACATGCCTTGACGAACTGATAATTGTCTAATAAAGTAATGAGATTTCATTTATGGTGTTTGAGATGTTATACAGTGTCATTCTATGGAGTTTAATATGTTATTTGTGGTGTTGTATATTATTTGGTGTAGTTTGTTGTGTTATTTCTGGTGTTGTACAGTATTCGGTGTAGTTTGGTGTATTATTTGGGGTGTTGTACAGTATTCAGTGTAGCTGAATGTCTTATACGTGGTGTTGTATAGTATTCTGTGGAATTTGATGTATTATTTGTGGTGTTGTACAGTTTTGGTTGGAGTGTGATGTGTTATTCGTGGTGTTGTATATTATTCGTTGTAGTTTGGTGTGTTATTTGCGGTGTTGTACAGTATTCGGTGAAGTGTGATGTGTTATTCGTGGTGTTGAATATTATTCGGTGTAGTTTGGTGTGTTATTTGCGGTGTTGTACAGTATTCGGTGGAGTGTGATGTGTTATTCGTGGTGTTGTATATTCGGTGTAGTTTGGTGTATTATTTGGGGTGTTGTACAGTATTCAGTGTAGCTGAATGTCTTATACGTGGTGTTGTACAGTATTCGGTGGAGTTTGATGTATTATTTGTTGTGTTATACAGTATTTGGTGGAGTTTGATGTATTTGTGGTGTTGTACAGTATTTTGCGTAGTTTGATGTGTTATTTGTGGTGCTGTGCAGGATTTTGCATAGTTTGATGTGTTATTTGTGGTGCTGTGCAGTATTTGGTGGAATTTGATATGTGATTCGTGGTGCTGTACAGAATTCTGTGGAGTGTGATGTGTTGTTTGCGGTGCTGTACAGTATTTGGTGGAATTTGATGTATTATTTGTGGTGTTGTACAGTATTCAGTGGAGTTTGATGTATTATTCTCAGTGTTGTACAGTATTTTGTGTAGTTTGGTGTGTTATTTGTGGTGTTGTACAATATTTGGTGTAGTTTGATGTGTTTTTCATGGTATTGTACAATATTTGGTGTAGTTTGATGTTATTTATGGTGTTGTACAATATTTGGTGAAGTTTGATGTATTATTCATGGTGGTGTACAGTATTCAGTGGAGTTTGATATATTATTCTCAGTGTTGTACAGTATTTTGTGTAGTTTGGTGTGTTATTTGTGGTGTACAATATTTGGTGTAGTTTGATGTGTTATTCATGGTGTTGTACAATATTTGGTGTAGTTTGATGTGTTACTCATGGTGTTGTACAATATTTGGTGTAGTTTGATGTGTTATTCATGGTGGTGTACAAGATTTGGTGTAGTTTGGTGTGTTATTCATGGTGTTGTACAATATTTGGTGTAGTTTGATGTGTTATTCATGGTGGTGTACAATATTTGGTGTAGTTTGATGTGTTATTCATGGTGGTGTACAATATTTGGTGTAGTTTGATGTGTTATTTATGGTGTTGTACAATATTTTGTTTAGTTTGATGTGTTATTCATGGTGTTGTACAATATTTGGTGTAGTTCAATGTGTTATTTATGGTGTTGTACAATATTTGGTGTAGTTTGATGTGTTATTCATGGTATTGTACAATATTTGGTGTAGTTTGATGTGTTATTTATGGTGTTGTACAATATTTGGTGTAGTTTGATGTTATTCACGGTGTTGTATAATATTTGGTGTAGTTTGATGTGTTATTTATGGTGTTGGACTATATTTGGTATAGTTTGATGTGTTATTCGTGGTGTTGTACAGTGGTGTAGTTTGATGTGTTATTCGTGGTGTTGTACAGTATTTGGTGTAGTTTGATGTGTTATTCATGGTGGTGTACAATATTTGGTGTAGTTTGATGTGTTATTCATGGTGTTGTACAGTATTTTGTGTAGTTTGGTGTGTTATTTGTGGTTTACAATATTTGGTGTAGTTTGATGTGTTATTCATGGTGGTGTGCAATATTTGGTGTAGTTTGATGTGTTATTCATGGTGTTGTACAATATTTGGTGTAGCTTGATGTGTTATTTATGGTGTTGTACAATATTTGGTGTAGTTCAATGTGTTATTCATGGTGTTGTACAATATTTGGTGTAGTTCAATGTGTTATTTATGGTGTTGTACAATATTTGGTGTAGTTTGATGTGTTATTCATGGTATTGTACAATATTTGGTGTAGTTTGATGTGTTATTTATGGTATTGTACAATATTTGGTGTAGTTTGATGTATTATTCATGGTGGTGTACAATATTTGGTGTAGTTTGATGTTATTCATGGTGTTGCATAATATTTGGTGTAGTTTGATGTGTTATTTATGGTGTTGTACAATATTTGGTGTAGTTTGATGTGTTATTCGTGGTGTTGTACAGTGGTGTAGTTTGATGTGTTATTCATGGTGTTGTACAGTATTTGGTGTAGTTTGATGTGTTATTTGTGGTGTTGTACAGTATTTGGTGTAGTTTGATGTGTTATTCGTGGTGTTGTACAGTATTTGGTGTAGTTTGATGTGTTATTCGTGGTGTTGTACAGTATTCTGTGAAGTTTACTGTCTTACTTGTGGTTCTGTACAGTATTCTGTGGAGTTTATCTCTTTTATATCATTGTAATTTTAAATTATTTCTTAATTCTCTGCTTTTCTTCTTTTGTTTAAATAAAAGGCTTGTAAAAGCAAAAGCTTCTCTTTCTTTCTGTCACTCTGCTTCTATCTTTCTTTTTCCCTCTCTCTGTACTCTGTCAGCGCCCCAGCTGGATGAGCTTCACACACACACACACACACACACACACACACACACACACACACACACACACACACACACACACACACACACACACACACACACACACACAGGAGGCACCTCTGCATTGTCAGGCTTTCTATGTGTCAACACTTGGTATGTTCAGTGTGTGTGTGTGTGTGCTAATGTTGAAGTTCTTCATCAATGTCAGACTTTGAAGTACACAGTCCTGAGACAGAGAAATGAGTTATTCTCAGATGAGTTGTGGGTTGTTTGTTTTTTTTTTTGTTCATATTTTGATTCAAAAAGATGGTATATATTTAATATTAATTACACATGGTGAGGTTTTTCCAGCCTTTTTTGTTTTGAATGTTGATGACTATGTTGATGGCTCATAAATTATAATTTTTCATTTGGATTTTGAGTACATTACTATTGAGGCAGTATAAATTTTGTTTATCTCTCAGGCTACATGTTCTGTGTGCCTAACAGAAAGCCACTCATGAACAACAGAGGTGTCTTAACAGGACTAAGAAGAAAAAGAACTGTAGCTCAGTGATAAAAAGTCCTCTTTCTAATTGAAGTAAATTTTGAATAGGAAATCCAGGTTTTAGAGTCTGGAGGAAGAGTGGAGAGACAAAGAATCCAAGGGGTCTGAAGTCCAGTGTGAAGTTTCTGCACTCTGTGATGGTTTGTGGTGTCATGTCATCTGCTGATGTCCAAAGTCAACACAGTCATCTGTCAGCAGTTTTTAGAGCACTTCATTCTTCCATCTGCTGAAGACTTTATGGAGATGTGGTTTATATTTCCAGCAGGCCTTAGTACCTGCCCACAGTGCTAAGACTACTACCAAATGGTTTGCTGACCATATTACTGTACTTAATTGGCCCCCAACTAATAAGCCATACTGATCAACATTAAAACATGTTGATGAATGTGTAGGTAATTAATATGTGATGGTTTATTTTCTTAATTAAATTATGAACCAAAATTATTTTTTTTTTACAATATTACATTTTTGAGGTGTGACTGTATACTGGCCCTGATATCAAATAAACAGAATAGCAGTTTTGTTTTAATCAAAAATACTTGTTTCAGTATGCAGGCTGGCTCCTCAGGGCAGCCTAAATTGACTACATTTGTGAAATTTAAGGACATATGACCGTCAGTTCAGTTATCTCAGGATTCCTGCAATGCTAACAAGTCTGACAAGCTTGGTGGCAGTTGGGTCCTCATTCCTGCTAAAAGAAACACCCTCATTATGTAGTCATTTGGGCACTTTCATGTTGCAGAACTTTAGCCTTTATGGCACATGGAAGTGCACCATCAAACATGGTTATTTGAGGAGTTTATATGCTGGACTGACCGCACTGTAAAGCCAAATATATGCTTTATAATGAGTCTACTACCTACTTTGCAATGTGGCAGTTGATGTAGACAGTGCACTCACTCATGTGCAGTCATTTACATTGCACAGCTTCCTGTTAGAAAAACAGCATGGACCACCTACCAGCCAAATCTACATACATTGTTGCTAATCCAGCACTAGGTCAGCACTAACCAGCATAAACCAATTTTTTTTATGAAATTCATGCTGATCTGTGCTGGTCTGTTTTTTCCTACAGAGAGCTTAGCTGTAGTATTAGCTCTAGTCAGCTCTAGTGTTTCTTTAGTATTATTGTTAGTTTTAGTGTTCACACTAATGTAACTATGAGCCCGCTTGCACTTTGCATTCTGGCATGCCAGATCTCTGTTCAACACGTCTGCATTTCATTAGTTCACCAAAGCTTACAATGAGAATAAACTGTAGATTTTCTACATGCGTCAGTCTCTCTCATACAAGCTAATGTTAGCTTTTGCAAACAATCTTAGCAAATAACCTATGAGTGCCATAAGATTTGCATTTTGCCTTCTCTAATTCTAATTTTCTAATCTTCTTCTACTTTTGCCAATTAAACTCCGTTCCAAATTTTCACCTTCATTATTATAGAAAACTTCCATAGATTCAGTGCAGCTTTTCTCTGCCTTTCATGCTTCAGAGAAAGCAGGAGAATTATAATAAAGATGTATCTGCCCTCATGCTTTTGGCTAAATGCAGCTAGTTAGTTAGTGCTGATGATAGTTCTGGTGTTTGTTTAGTGCTTGCTGTAGCGTTAGTGCTGATGTTAGCTCTGGTGTTTGTTTAGTGCTTGCTGTAGTGCTGATGTTAGCTCTGGTGTTTGTTTAGTGCTTGCTGTAGCGTTAGTGCTGCTGTTAGCTCTAATGTTTGTTTAGTGCTTGCTGTAGCGTTAGTGCTGATGTCAGCTCTGGTGTTTGTTTAATGCTTGCTGTAGCATTAGTGCTGATCTTGGTTCTGATGTTTGTTTAGTGCTTGCTGTAGTGTTATTGCTTATGTTAGCTCTGGTGTTTGTTTAGTGCTTGCTGTAGTGCTGATGTTAGCTCTGATGTTTGTTTAGTGCTTGCTGTAGCGTTAGTGCTGATGTTAGCTCTGATGTTTGTTTAGTGCTAGCTGTAGTGTTATTGCTGATGTTAGCTCTGGTGTTTGTTTAGTGCTTGCTGTAGCGTTAGTGCTGATGTTAGCTCTGATGTTTGTTTAGTGCTTGCTGTAGTGTTATTGCTGATGTTAGCTCTGGTGTTTGTTTAGTGCTTGCTGTAGTGTTAGTGCTGATGTTAGCTCTGATGTTTGTTTAGTGCTTGCTGTAGCGTTAGTGCTGATGTTAGCTCTGGTGTTTGTTTAATGCTTGCTGTAGCGTTAGTGCTGATGTTAGCTCTGATGTTTGTTTAGTGCTTGCTGTAGTGTTAGTGCTAATCTTGGTTCTGGTGTTTGTTTAGTGCTTGCTGTAGTGTTAGTGCTGATGTTAGCTCTGGTGTTTGTTTAGTGCTTGTTGTAGCATTAGTGCTGATATTAGCTCTGATGTTTGTTTAGTGCTTGCTGTAGCGTTAGTGCTGATGTTAGTTCTGGTGTTTGTTTAGTGCTTGCTGTAGCGTTAGTGCTGATGTTAGCTCTGGTGTTTGTTTAGTGCTTGCTGTAGCGTTAGTGCTGATGTTAGTTCTGGTGTTTGTTTAGTGCTTGCTGTAGCGTTAGTGCTGATGTTAGCTGTGGTGTTTGTTTAGTGCTTGCTGTAGCGTTAGTGCTGATGTTAGCTGTGGTGTTTGTTTAGTGCTGATGATAGTTCTGGTGTTTGTTTAGTGCTTGCTGTAACGTTAGTGCTGATGTTAGCTCTGGTGTTTGTTTAGTGCTTGCTGTATCGTTAGTGCTGATGATAGTTCTGGTGTTTGTTTAGTGCTTGCTGTATCGTTAGTGCTGATGATAGTTCTGGTGTTTGTTTAGTGCTTGCTGTAGCGTTAGTGCTGATGTTAGCTCTGGTGTTTGTTTAGTGCTTGCTGTATCGTTAGTGCTGATGTTAGGTCTGGTACTTGTTTAGTGCTTGCTCTAGCGTTAGTGCTGATCTTGGTTCTGGTGTTTAGTGCTTGCTGTAGCGTTAGTGCTGATGATAGTTCTGGTGTTTGTTTTAGTGCTTGCTGTAGCGCTAGTGCTGATGATAGTTCTGGTGTTTGTTTAATGCTTGCTCTAGCGTTAGTGCTGATGTTAGCTCTAGTGTTTGTTTAGTGCTTGCTGTAGTGCTGATGTTAGCTCTGGTGTTTGTTTAGTGCTTGCTGTAGCGTTAGTGCTGATGGTAGGTCTGATGTTTGTTTAGTGCTTGCTGTAGCGTTAGTGCTGATGTTAGCTCTGGTGTTTGGTTAGTGCTTGCTGTATCATTAGTGCTGATGTTAGCTCTGGTGTTTGTTTAGTGCTTGCTGTAGCGTTAGTGCTGATGTTAGCTCTGGTATTTGTTTAGTGCTTGCTGTAACGTTAGTGCTGATGTTAGCTCTGGTGTTTGTTTAGTGCTTGCTGTAGCGTTAGTTCTGATGTTAGCTCTAGTGTTTATTTAGTGCTTGCTGTAGTGCTGATGTTAGCTCTGGTGTTTGTTTAGTGCTTGCTGTAGCGTTAGTTCTGATGTTAGCTCTAGTGTTTGTATAGTGCTTGCTGTAGTGCTGATGTTAGCTCTGGTGTTTGTTTAGTGCTTGCTGTAGCGTTAGTGCTGATGTTAGCTCTGGTGTTTGTTTAGTGCTTGCTGTATCATTAGTGCTGTTAGCTCTGGTGTTTGTTTAGTGCTTGCTGTAGCGTTAGTGCTGATGTTAGCTCTGGTGTTTGTTTAGTGCTTGCTGTAGCGTTAGTGCTGATGATAGTTCTGGTGTTTGTTTAGTGCTTGCTGTAGCGTTAGTGCTGATGATAGTTCTGGTGTTTGTTTAATGCTTGCTCTAGCGTTAGTGCTGATGTTAGCTCTGGTATTTGTTTAGTGCTTGCTGTAACGTCAGTGCTGATGTTAGCTCTGGTGTTTGTTTAGTGCTTGCTGTAATGATTATGCTGATGTTATCTTCGATATTAGCTCCACTATTAACCAACAGTGGCTTTTGATTTATCTGGACTTGCTTGTAATATATTTTTTTCAAGTGCTACAAACAAAAATGCTACCTTGTGTTTTCTTTTAGATACCACATCTTTTAGCCTGCTAATGCTATAGTTCCATCAGATGATTTCACCTGCAGACAGACAGGCAGACTAATCCTTTTATCTGAGGCTGCTAGAGGAAACCAGTCTACACAACCACTCAGACTCTCCAGAACTCACTCAAATTCACACAGGCTGTCTCCAGCTTTATCAGTGCTATCAGCTCACTGCTACTGCCTGTTGCTGTTTTCCTGTCTAACGTTCACATCTCCTACAACTGAGCAAAACACAGCATTCCATCTGCATGTGTTCTGCTACCGCTCTTTGTTTTTCTTCTGTTTTGGACGTACATGCAGAGATTTTTACCCACTGTCTCAGAAACTCTTGCCAGACTGAGCAGTGAATTACTTCCCTTCATGTAGGCTAGGGTTAGATTTGGGAAAAAACAATGTGAAGATTCAACCATAGACTGTGTATAGGATATGTATTCTTGAACTCATCATGTTAAATGACCCATATCTTACTTTTCCTTGTGCTTCAGCTTTTATCCTCCAGGTCTTCTTATGACATTTATTAGGTTTAATTTAATAAAAGCAATGATTATTCATTTTTACATTATTTTATCCAACCCCTCTTTATCTCTTAGAATTAAACAGAATTAAACTTACTGTGCTTTTAAGACGGATATATGTGCATGAGTTGTTTTACTTCTGATAAAAAAAAAGCAGTCCAAGCTACTCCTACAGCATGAATGGGTGGGGCTAACGTGTTGGATGCAGAATGGGTGGAACTAAACTGCTGTAGGCTGAATGGGTGGGACAAAAATGTAGGCAGAATGGGTGGAGCTAAATGCTGTAGGCTGAATGGGTGGAGCTAAACTGCTGTAGGTTGAATGGGTGGGGCTAAAATGTTGTAGGCTGAATGGTTGGGGATAAAATGTTGTAGACTGAATGGTTGGGGATAAAATGTTGTAGGCTGAATGGGTGGAGCTAAAATGTTATAGGCTGAATGGGTGGGGCTAAAATGTTGTATGCTGAATCAGTGGGGCTAAAATGTTGTAGGCTGAATGGGTGGGGCTAAAATGATGTAGGCTGAATGGGTGGGGCTAAAATGTTGTAGGCTGAATGGGTGGGGCTAAAATGATGTAGGCTGAATGGGTGGGGCTAAAATGATGTAGGCTGAATGGGTAGGGCTAAAATGATGTAGGCTGAATGGGTGAATTAATCATTATTTATCTTATTAATCAAAAGCTCTCCATAAGAAATGACATCATCAGCGGTCAGCCTAAGGAAGGCTCTCCTAGAGCAGTGAGAAGAGCAGAAAAACATCAGAGGACATTATGATTTGAAATTAGACTGGGATTAAGATGCAGTCCTGTTCACTGCCCGCATACAACTTGATTAACAACCTTGAAGAGTAATTGGTACATCACAGTACCTCATCTACAGATGTCCCCTGGTACCTTGTTTCAATAAGACAGTGCTCTGCCACAAATGGGACAATGAGGGTCAATGGGGGACAGATCATCTGGCACATGGTCACATGATGACTGTCATACCAGAGATCATCAGCATCTACCACAGATTAACTTTGGGCATGTATAGAGGCTAGATACCATGGCGCTCCATGAACATACCTTTACAATGTATCTGAAAATCAAAAAATGTAATGTTTTTAAACATTTGTTGTTTATATTTTAGTTAAAACAGGATAGTGGTCATATTTTATGGATTTTAGGTAAACTACATGTAAAGTATACATTACATTTAAAGTGACATTTTAAGCATGTTTTTATTTTACTGTTGATCAGTTTGGCTTGTAGCTCATGAAAATAAAAAATCTGTTTCAAACTATTAGAATATTTCATTGAATTACTATTCAAACAGTATCAACATTAAAACAAAAAGGTTTGAAATCTGTCACTTTACATGTAGTGAATATAAAATATATGACAGTTTACGATTTTGATTTAAATTATGAACAAAAACTTTATAAAATTCAGATTTTTGGAGCATTAGTATTTCTAACTGGGGGGTTGCATGTTTCACACACATACTTGACCTGTGCTGTTGTCTTCCTGTGAGCTACAGTGAAACTTAATCCATGTGTGTGTCTCTAATGGTTGACTTTACGGAAGACCCCAATGTTCTTAGCTCTGGTGGGCTGGTCCTGCTGAAAGGTCTGGAATTCACACCTGCATTCAGCACCTACCTGTATAAAAGCACACCTGAACAGACACCACAGAGCAAACAGTGGACAGGGCTGGCAGATAGGGTGGTTCTATCTCAACAGATTTTTAAATTAGATTCTAATAGAGAAAACCTGAGAGGAACCGAGTCAGCGATGAGCTGCACTCAAATTATGACACAATTTGAGAATTTGCTTAGTTTTTGTGGAGGATTTTGTTTAGAAGTTGAACCGGACCTCTCTGAGGTTCACTGTGTCTGTCAGAGATTTTAGCAACAAAGCAGGTTCACCTGACTTTCATGTTGTTTGGGGACATCACAGTTATGTTTTGATGCAGTGGCGGTCTCAGGATGTTTGAAGGGCAGGGGTGAAAAAATAAAAAGGGCAGTTTTTGCCATTCTAGAGGGCATTTTGGTGGTATTTTTTTTTACCATAGGTGTGCAAGGGTGCACAGTCCACCAGTGTTTTTGTGGTAATCTCTGTTATCTCAGGTTGTTGCTGGGGTGTTATTATGGTATCCCAGGTGGTTGTGAAGGTGTTGCTAACCCATTGCTGGGTTGTTCAAGGTAGTTGCAACAATGTTGCTAACTGGTTTCCATAGATTCTTAGGTGGATTCTGTGTTGTTTCTGGTGGTCAGAAGGGTGCTTTTAGGTGGTTGATAAGCTGGTGCTAATCTGTTGCTGTAGTATCTCTGGTGCCTCCCTAGGCACGGATTTAAAAAGACTAGATGTTCTTGAGTGTAATGGGAAACACAATGTGTTCAATGTAGCTCTGCTGGTGCTTGGGTGGATTTTAAGCTGATGGTGTCCTCATATCATTTAGGCCTTTTTCTCATGAGTAAAGCTGCCAATATGAATTTCAAATGATGATCAACTCACTGAAATATGAAATATGCTCCAGCTGTTAGTTATTTTTGTGGGAATAAAGGCATACTTGCAAAACACTTTTTATTGCTAACAAAACTTTTACTGGGCTGTACAGAGTATGGATTTTGACATAACAATAATTATGTCTTAATGACTCAAATGGAGAATAAAGTTGAGCTCTCACGGGCCAGCATTTGCTCACTGTATTTGCTCCAACAGTGTGATGACAAACAAACAAGTAAGCAAAAAAACTTTAGATTAAGATTCATAATGAGTTTTGGCCAAATAAGCCCCAGGACTATCTGACTGCAGCTGGGACTCAGCAGTGGAGCCAGACCCATCTCCAAATAAGATGTTACTTGCAATAAATTAGTGACACATAAATCATTACATGCTTTATTAAAAAAATACATAAAATATTTGTAAATAAAAATCCACAGCAGTGTGTATTTAACACTATTGATCAATAATAGCGCCCTCTTGTGGAGAATCGTCCGTATGATTAATGTGAGATTGAACGAGCCACAAGTTTGTATCCAGGCCTACATTACCCATAAAGCCTTGGGGACATTTGGCTTGATAATTGAACCCACCGCGTGCGCTCGGTATTGTGGAGTTTGTAGTAATTTCGGGGGTTGTTCAATTGCAGCAATGTTGAAGCGAATTAAGTCAGGTAGGGATGTTTAACAGATAGTAGCCTGGTTATTATTATTATTTGTACCATTTAACGTTAATGTTATTCTTCACGTAATCAAAAGCAACACAGTAGACTTTCCGGCGTATGTCTGAATGATAATTCGCTTCGGTTTGTTTGATAGAGTCGTGTTTAGTAACGACATGAAAGTTTCTGTTACTGCGATCTTACTTATCGTATAGTTTTACTTCTTAGCCACTGTTTATGTAAATATGCACATGGACGCGTACAGCATTCGTGTTTTAATAGCTAACATGTTATTTATTCTTCGTTTGTGGTCTGTTCAGTGACAAAAGTTTTTAAAAAGCGGCAAAACGGTAAATTCCGTCAGTTCAGATGTTGGCTTTAGCTGTTAGCATTTCATTTGACACTGAATATCAGTTCTTGTCATAAGACTGAGCACTCTAATTCTGCTGAAATATAAACATTTCTAAGGTGTAGCTTTGGTGGAATACTGACTGATTTCTTCTATTAAATGAGAAATAATTAAAGTCTGAATTTACTGATGAAAAATCACTGGTTAAAATCACCACTGCTTTATTTATAAACGGGTAATGTGCTGTTGTCTTTCATTTTTAGTAGATATATGTGAGTAAAATGTACACTTTTAATACATTATATAAAAAAATAAACAAGTTCATACTAATGTTTAAACAATGCTAATGTAAAATTGTGAAGAGTTATAAAGAGAAACATTGAAAAGTTCAATAAACCTGCTTATGCTCTCATTACGGTTGGGTGACATCTTGCCACTCCTGGAGCAACAATTCAAGCAGCTCGGTTTTGTTTGATGGCTTGTGACCATTCACATTCCTCTTAATCACTTTCCAGAGGTTTTCAATGGGCTGTTTGATTTTGGGCCACTTTTTTGTAACACATTTCACACTTGACTTCTTTTTCTACTTGGTCTGATGTTATGTGTATATTATGCATGTTGTGTGTGATGCCTTGAAAATCTCAGTGTGGAATAGATTCCAAAGCTTTGGAGTTGACTCCATTTCTCCATTAAGATCAACTCCCAGTACTCTGCCTTTCTTCAATTAAAAAAGTGGCCCCTTTAAACAGCTGCAGCAGCTCGTGTTTAGGAACGTAATGGTTTCTATATTAAGCTTTAGTACCATTGAGCTCTTCAGCTGTGGAGTGTAGTACTCACATTTACAGATGAGGAAAACACTTTCTTCCAGTGAATAACCCAAGTGACAAAAATTTACCTGCCTTATGTGGGAAACCAAAACTCTGTTCTTTTCAGTTTGATGTTCAGAATCCCTGACCCATGAAATTTACATATCTACATAAAAACACAAAAACTAATTAATATTAAGCTTATACTCCCACAATTAGTCTGGTGGTAACTAGGTGCCAAATCACACGCTTTCCTTAAACTATTGTTCATTAATCACAAAAATTATTGTGGTTTCTGACACTTTATGACATACTGTTATGTGTAAAAAAAAAAATGCAGACAAAATTGAGGCTTCCATATTGGTTGCTACTGTACTTTTGCCCATTACAAGCAAATTGTGAAAAGCTGGGATTTAAGATTCCAATGTGTTACCTGCTTTAGCCTCAAAATGATTAAAAACATGTGTTATTTAAAATTTAAAGCTAGCATAGTGATTTTGTGTGTTTTTTTTCAGCACTTAAAAGGTCATTTGAAGTGGAGGAGGTGGACAGTCCAACAAATCCATCACCTCTTTCACGCAGGACAACCAATCCCCTGCGTTCCTCCACTGGCTCCGCTTCCAGCTCCGCCTCCAGCCGCTTCCACGACCTGGGTTCTCGCAACTCTGACTACACCTCCAAATACGGCTCTGAAGCTTCATCCAGTAGCTCCAGGCACGGTTCCGAAAGTTCATCTAGTGGTCAGCGCTCTCCAAAATCAGGCCTGCGACGAGTGGAGCTTCCTGGAAGTCGTGTTCCAGAGTCTGGTTCACGCAGGACAGAAATTTCCATCGATATTTCATCCAAACAAGTGGACAGCTCACCCAGCCCGGGCATCGCCCGCTTTGGCCTGAAGCGGCCCGAGGTTTCTCTGCAGAGCCGAACTCCAGAGCTATCAGGCCTCCGGAGGTCAGAAGCTTCACTTGGTCGAACCCAGGACGCATCGGTGGCATTCCGGAGAGCAGAGGCCTCCCAGGCAGCTTCCAGGATCCCAGAACTGGTCCTGAGGAAAGCAGAGCCCCCCAGTCCTGTGGACTCAACTCCCCTGACCCGCCGACCTGAAATCCTCACCAGCCGACAGACAGAGACACCCTCTTTGGCTAGAGAGTCTGAAAACAGCTTCACTTCTGCCGTCAGCGTGACCCCCAACTTCACTGAGATTAAAACACCTCCAGTGGCACTAGAGAGCAACAGCAGAGCCCCAGAGAGTGAGTCATTGAATATATTTACATTCATTCATACAGTTCACTCTTATCCTAAGAAAACAGGTGGAGCCTACATCTGTACAAGGTGGTTTGTATTTAGAGGTGGGCAGTATGGTAATAATTTAATAAATATGGTAATAATCATGTTTAAATTACACCACGGTAAGCTTATATTACTATACGCTCAATATTACATTAATGTTAAAAAGAGAACATTCTATTTAGTGCAGTATGTGGATAATTTAGTAAAAATCCTTGTTTTTGGTTAGCATATTTATAGTAATATTGTTATTTATTGTCTCTTGTGAATGTGTTCAAATGTCTTATAATATTTTTTGCTATACTGGCTGAATCTGTGCTTTTATATATTACATATTCTGGACAAGATTACTTTCTTATTCACCAATGCACAAATGAATGATGCAGATTGCAGATCGACATATTTTTAGCATAAGCTAGCTTATCCTCCATTAGGCCTCTCCCCATCACTTTGCAATGTCCCTGACTCTAGGAGGGTGCAAGCAAGCACAAGCCTCCTCCGTTGTGTGTGATTCAGTCACCGCCTCTTTTTGAACCACCGCTGATACACAGTCACTGGAGAGCCTAACGCGCTCAGAGGAAGGCACACAGGGTCCCCAGCTCCAATTGGACCAATCAGTAGATGCCTGAGCCAGCGGACATTGCAATGTGAAAGTGATAGGAAGAGATACCCAAAAGAGAGCACTGCCTATTTTTGCTCTCTTGGGCCCCAGCTGTTGATGGCAAACAGCATGACCGGGATGCGAACTCGCAATCCTCTGGTCATAGTGGTAGCATCTTTGCAATCATACAATTTCTTATTTGTATATTTTATCATATCCTATATTTGACTTCATTCATTGTGATCACATGATGCTTTTGGCTGGATAGTTTTGGTTGGTGCACTATTTCCATGCAAGCAGTGACACTCCAGTGTTTAAAAACATCAGCATCTTTACTGTGTCTTAACCATTTATACCAGGACAACACATACAAACACAGCACAAAGTCAGTGTCACTGCAGTGCTGGTAATGATCCACCACTAGAGATGGAACGATCGATCGACTATGTATCGGTATCGGCCGATTTTTAATCAAAATATGCGATCGGCCGATATCTTTTGAAATTTAGCCGATCTCAAGATTTCTGTATTTCCAGCTAGCGTTTCATCAAGGAAGAGGAGCCCTCCGCGAACCACATCCTGTCATGTCCCTGCAATTTCTAGCTGAACCACTAGAGGGAAATACATACCCTTTTTTCGACAAACGAAGGAGTCGCGAGTGGCTAAAGAACCTGCTTACTGTGTTCAGCTGCATGTGCGGATATACAGAATGTCGTCAGTCTGGCAGTTTTTTACCTTGT